>PVKU01004952.1:0-134315 GCA_004027475.1 Anoura caudifer
CCCTCTGGCTGCCCCCAGGGGCCCTGGACTGGACTGGGTGTCCCATGAAGAGGGGATGTCCATTAAGGACCCCAATGTCCTTGGGATGCAGGCTATTGCCAGGGAGGAGGGTGCTGGGCCTTCAAGGAGGTCCCTGGTTCCAGAGCCTGAATGGGGCAGACTCCACCCAAAGGCTTCTGGCCCCTGGGCCAGGGCGGGGCAGTTCAGGGTTTGAGCTCTCTGACCAGCCCCAAGCATCTCACAGGATGATCTCCTCAAAGGCTCTCCACCAACTTCACCCCACCCCCCACCCAAGGCTTCCACTTCCGGGCAGTCCAGTGAGTTGGCCTGAGCCTCCACCTGAGGTGGTTCCTGTCCCAGCCCTTCCCTCTCCTTCTCCGAGGCTCCGCCTCAAATCCATCCTTCAAGGGCGCCTTCTCCTGCTAGAACCTGCCAACCCATTGAGGAAAAAGCACTGTGGTTTCTTCTGACCTTGGACAGACTTGGCTGGGCACAGAGTCCCTGGGCATAGTGCCTGGATCCCTTGGGGCTTGGGGCTCCCCTGAAAGACAGGACCCCTGGGAGTAGTGTCCATGGCAGCAGGAGCTAAAGCCCCCTCATGCCCTCTCTGCCTCTCTCTGGCCTGTGGCCAAGCACTGAGCTGAGATAATTCCCACAGCAGTGATAACATTGTTCATGGCAAGCGTTCTTTTTAATGCCTCTGTGCGCCAGGCTCTGTGTTGGGTGCTAGTGAAATATGAAGAAATAAGACAGACGCAGCCCTGCCCCCATTGATCTGTTGATCCCAGCCCGGGGCAGGCACAGCCAGGGTGTGTGGAGGGGACTCAGTATGCACCTGGTGCACAGATAAAGAATTCAAGGAACGAGCAGCTGGTTATACCCGGCAGCACAGATGCCCAGGGGCTGTGGAGTGAGCAGGGCAGCCATTGGGGCAGAGTGAGGCATGACTTAGCTACCACACTGCACCTTGGAGAGGGCGCCCAGGCCCTGTACCTGCCTATACTAGCTTGGTGCCCCAGCATGCTAGGGATTCAGCAATGCAGCAATCTCCTAGTGACAAGGCCGTTAACAGCAAAAAGAAGATTCCGAGGACTTCCTGGAGGAAGTATTGGAATGGGTTAGATGCACAGCCCCTCAGCACTGAGCTTACAACATGGACCCTGGGAAGGGCTCCATGGAATCCAGGAGTCTCGCCCAGCCCAGGCCTAGCCGAAGTGGACCTCTGCTGTCCTCAAGTACAGGTGTCATCAAGAACCTCCTGTGGGGCCCTGACCCATGTGGCTCAGTTGGTTGGGAATCATCCCACAAAGTGAAAGTTCGCTGGGTCAGTTCCCAGTCAGGGCACACACCTGGATGGCTCCTTTGGTCCTCCCCTTGGTGCTTGTATGAGAGGCAACCAGTCAAGGTGTTTCTCATCCTCTTTTTCTCCCTCCCTTCCTCTCTTTCTAAAAATAAATAAATAAAATCTTTTTATTTTAAAGAGCCTACTATGGGGAGTGACTAGCATGAACCCTGGAACTGCCCCAGAAATCGTACAACAAAATGGGCAAGTTCATGTACCAGATTCTGGAAGAGCAACTACCACACCAGTCCACCCTATACAGTCAGTGACAGGGGATGGTTGTCCTACTCCCTAAGTCACTCAGTGACATCCAAGTCCTAGGGAGACCATCCAGAGACCACCTCTCCTGTTGGTCCTTTCACTGTGTCCACGTGGGCCCGGGAAACCTGTGCAACTCACAGTGCTAGGTGCCCAATGGCTGTTGCGCTGGAGTTATGGACACCACCCCCCACACACACACCACTGCTACACATACCCTTCCCATTTCTCTGCAAGCTCGACAGCAGCACCCCAAAGGGTGCCCCCTTCCTTGGACTGCCCTAGGTTTCTGCCCCGTGAGCAGCCGTTCTCCCTGGGAGTGCTAGAGACTCCCAGACACACCTCACCCACAACCTGTTAGCCTGCTGAGGACAGAGCCCTTACCAGAACTTGGCCAAGAGGAGACACAGAGTTGCTGAGAATAGCTAAATAAGGGACATCCCCAGCGTCTGGAGACGCAAACACTGCCGCCCTGATATAGCCAGGCCCACAGTGTCCAGAAGAGCCAGAGGGTGGTGGGCGGCACCCTGGCCAAGCTGGCACCTGCCAAGGCTGTTCAAGGACGTCCCTGGAGTCCGATGGTAGGGAGTGGGGAGAAGACCAGGAAAAACCCCAGGTGAAGGGCTGCCCACAAGTCCACTCCCCTCGGGCACTTCCCTCCTCTCCGGGAGGCACAGCCGCTGCCCCAGTCAGCCTAGCTGCCCCTTTCCCGGGAAGCCTGGGGAAACACAGCTCCTTGCAAAGGAGGAGGAGAGAGGACTGTGCTGGAGAAGGTCTCAGTGTCCTGGGGAAGCAGTGACAAGTCAGGCGGCCACCTCTTCCAGAGCTGTCCTGCTCTGTTCCCACCCCCATACTGGGCAGCGCGGGCTGTCACGCTGGGTCTGTGTGTCCCCAACCAGGCCTGCTCAGGCACAGGGCTCCCCAGCAGTATTCGCTGTTGGGAGGACTCGCGGCACCGAGGGATGGAGGCACAGGTTTGTCTGCCAGAACTTTGAGGAGGTTTCTGAGCAAGGCGCGGCCCCATCCCCCAATCTGGGCCGCCACTGCCCACCCCCCCACATCCCTCCCTGGGCCGGGCGCCGCCCCGAAAGAGCTACTTCAAAGGGCCTGTGCCCGAGCTTCCCCAGCCGGGCCCGGGTCCACGGCCCGCACCGCGCAAGCCGCGGCAGGATCCCGGACGTCGGGGCCGTCCCGGCCCGGGGGTCTCCGAAAGCCCGAAGGGGGTACTAGGCGGGAGGCGCCAGGGCTGAGGGGCGGGTCTTCAAAGCCCCCTGAAGTGGGAGGGTCGGGACCGCCGCGGGGCCAATCCGGGAGCGCGGGGAGCGAGGGCGGGGGCCGGGCGGAGGGGGGTCCGGGACCGGGCGGGCCGGGGGCGGGGCGCAGCGTCCAGGCGGCGGCGGCGGCGGCGGCGGCGGCGGCGGCGGCGGCGGCGGCGGCTCCTTAGTGTCCGGCTCTGGCTCCCGCTGCGGCTCTGGCTCCCGCTGCGGCTCCAGCCAGCGATGCCCCACTCCGTGACCCTGCGCGGCCCTTCGCCCTGGGGCTTCCGCCTGGTTGGAGGCCGGGACTTCAGCGCGCCCCTCACGATCTCGCGGGTGAGTCCAGTAGCCACGGGACGGCTGGGAGGTCCTTGATCGGAGACCCGGTCCTTGCGATCCAGCCGGGACCCGTATCCCCGACGTTCCTGAGGCTCAAAGGCTAAGGGTTTACCTGGGTGATTCACGGAACGTAGAGGAGACTTCCAGGCCAGGCAGCATCGCCTCAATGCCCTTTCCTCCCTCCCGCTGGGCCTGCCTGCCCTGTCCCGTGGAGGAATACCCCAAGGGCTCACACACCAGCCTCCCCTCTGGCCTTATTTTGGGGGAGTCACTGCAGGCCAGGGAAGGACAGCAGTCATGGGCCAGGGGTCTGGACAGATCTACAGAAGCTCAGAAACACAGCTCAGACTGAACCTACCCTGAAGATCTGGGGCAGAATGATGGGGAGTCCCCTCCCCTTATCAAGGGTCAGGTCCTGAAGAGCTGGGTCTCCCTGAATCTGAAAAGAGAAAGACCCATTCACTTGCCCACTCTGGTTTTGTCGGTCTCTCATCTGTGACCTGAGTTGACCTGAGAGGAAGTAACCAGGGGAAAGAGACACTTGACTACAAGCTTATGAGACCTCCTCCCACCAGGCCAGGGGCCAGGGTAGACTCAGCCCAGTTCCTCAAGATCCCAGGACTGCACACTGCCCCGGGCTCAGGACAGAGGAGGAAGGGAAGGGGGCACAGCCCTGGGCCGAGACTAATCTGAGGACAGAGAAGCAGAAGAAAGGAGTTGGGCCCTGTCAGAGGGGGTGCCCATTCTGGGGAAGATGGGATCCAGGGCTCCCATAGTTTGCAGGGCCAGAACAGGGGACTCAGACTCAGCCCATGGGGGGTCCCAGCCTAGAGGAGAGAAGAGGAGAAAACCCAGGCCCAGTCTGGAAGGAAGAGAGGAGGGGACCTGGAAACATCTGAGAGCTGTTCCTTGCTCCCACACACCTGCTTTGGCCTTCCAGGGGCCTGTGTCAGGAGACCTGAAGGCCACCCTCCCTCACCCTGCTGCCATCTCTCGCCACGGGGGCTGGACCAAGCTAGCTGGACTTTCAGACAACTGTCCAGTTCTTGGGAGGGGGGTGGTCACCCGGGGAGCGTGGGATCATGGAATCCTGTTTCTGGGGGCCAGGGTGACAGGCAGGCCCAGCTGTCCTGGGAGGCTTCCCACATCTGCCCTCACCCCACATGGCCAGGCCCCTGGGGCTGAGTGAGCAAGGCCCTCCACATGTCCAGGAGCCTTTCATCTCCCATTTTCCTTAGGGAGCCCTGCCGGGGGTGTGCGTGCGAGCATCTGTGTCTGCTGGGTGTGTAATGCTGTGTGTCTGCAGGGGCAGGCTGGTGAGGGCGCTAGGCCAGCCGGTGGGCCAGGCACCCTGGGCGTGAGGCCGCTGACAGGCTCAGCGGCGGCGGCTGATGGCCACAGGCGGCAGGGAGCAGAGACATCTGTTGCCCACGCGGCTGCCTGCCTGCAGAGGAAAGGCCTCCGCACGTCACAGCAGCAGCAGCGGCCTTGTTTGGAGCTGATAGTGATGCAGGCCCCTGGCCAGCAGGCAGACTGGGAGATGGTTTGCCTGGAAGTACCGCCCCACCTTGTCCCTCAAAGTCACACAGCAGCAGCTCAGGCCTGAAGAGCCAGGCTGGCTAAGCCTGGGTTCAGGTGGGATCTGAGGAGATTTACGGGGCTGGGGAGGCACAGGCCCCAGCGTTTCTAGCAGATACCTCAAGGGCAGGTCCGCAGACACTGAGGATGAGTGGGAGTCCCCACACGCAAGGGTTTGAGACCCAACCCTCCTGTGCTTCCAGGGCCTCCCCCACTTGTCAGGGATAGTCACACTCAGACAGGAAGGAGGCTGGCTGCCTAGCAGAGCCGGGACCTTGCAACCTTAGACTACACAACCTCCAATAAATTGTCCAGGGCTCCTTCCCCACACACTATAGTGATTGCTGGCTTCGGCACATCCACAGCGTTCCAGGCCACACCCTGCAGGGTGTTGGTCCCAGCTCCCCAGCAACCAGTGCCTGGAATGAACACCACCGTGTGCCCAATGCCCCACAGAAGCTTTTTGCCCTGATGATCCCAGATTGTCCTCACAGCTGCGATTAGAAGGGAGAACTCCCTCTGGCCTCACATTGCAGATGGGGACACTGAGACTCAGAGTCTAAGGTGGTGTGCCCAGAGAAGCAGAGCAGGGACAGGAGTCCAGACCTGTCTGGAGCTTGCTGTGACTGTATGGAATAACATGGCACTGACTCTCTGGCTCCTGGCCATCACAGCCTCTAGGCTGGGTGGAGTGGGGCAGGGGCTGGGGATGTCATAGCGGCTACAGGTGAGGGGCTGGTTCATGCCCCAGCCTCCCAGCTGACTCACTGCTCCCTGCCTCCCTTCCTTCTGTCTGTTTATCCTGCACTCAGCAGCCAGAGGGATGGGCTTGAATTCAACTGTGTCCTCTGACTTCCCTGCTTAGAACGCTCCATGGTTCCCACCTACCTAGGAAAAATGGCAGCTTCTTACCTGGGCCTACAGAGCCCACAGGTCTGGCCCCTGCTCCTTCTCTGACTATCTCTTACACTCTCTCTCCCCTCGATAACAATGCTTCAGTCGCAAGCCTGCTTTTACTCTCTCTCCCAGATAAGCTGTTATACATGATGACCCTTCTACCTGGGACACTCTCTCCTTCCCTCCCTTTCTACAGAAAAGTACACAGTAGTTATGAGCATAGGTCTTGGAGCCCGTTGGCCTGGATTGAAATCTTAACTCCCATTTATCAATTGAGGGTTCTTCTGCCCTTCTCTGGACCTCAGTTATCTCACCTAGCAAGTGGGCTGGCCTTCGGGGTTAATGAGACAATGCAAGGAAAGTCGGCCGGGAGAGTCACCATTTCCTGGCCTTGTGCCCTGTCTAACCAGAACTCTCCAGGCTAGTGGAGCTGGCAGGAGTTTAGCCACCTCTGCTTTCGAGAACTTCCCCACCCACAGGAGCCTGAATGAACCCTTGTGCTGGCTGAGTCATCCTGCAGCTATTGGCCCCCTGAGGAAAAGGACTCCTCTCCAGAGTGGGGACTGGGGTGAGCTGCCCCTCCCCCTAAGCCTCTCTTTCTTTGTCTATAATTAGGGAGGACAATGCCTGTGTCTCACCAGGGGCTTGAGAGGTTGCCATGAGCTAGTTATGGGCAAAGCGCTGAGCCTGGGCCGTGTCACAGAGCATGTACCCATGAAGGAGAGGGGCCTGGGGCAAAGCCTTGAGGGGAAGGTGGGACGGAGCCTGATGAGCCCCTCCCCAGGAAGGACAGGCCTGTGCAAGTACCCAGGCCCTGTGAGTGAGCATTAATGGTGGCAGGTGGCTGTAGGTGTCATGCTCCAGGACATTCCTTGGGGCAGCCTATTTCAGGGCAGGTCAGATCAGGCAGTGCCCACACCAGGACTGCAGCCAAGGAGCTGCTGGCACCTCAGCTCTGCGCACTCACTACTGGGCACTAGCTAAGCTGAACCTGGCTGGGTGTCCAGAAACTCCAACCTGCCCCCCACCTGCACCCCCAGTAGGAACAAGTAACTGGCAACTCTTGAGCCACAGCTGGGCGCTGCTGGAGAGACTGGGTAAGAATGAGGGTGCCTAGTGTCCATTTCCAAAAGCTGTGCCAGGACGGCAGACAGGGTGATGGGTTCCCTGGGCTGCATCTTCAGGCCTCCCCGTGAGCCCAGCCCCAGCCTCAAAGGGGCCCTCAGCTGGGGACCAGCATTGTAAGAGGCTGCAGCTGTGGACACCACTGGGGTCAGTGGTGACCCTGGGGTGGCCTGCGTGCCTGCAGAGGAAGTTGAGGTGAAGTTGCAACCCAGGAATGCAGGCTGGCAACTGGAAGTAGATGGCCCTGGACGTGCTGGGGAGATGATGACCCAGACCTAGGGTGGGTGCTAACAACGTTCACGGAACAGAGCTGTACAGGGACTGTGCCGGGTGCGGTGAGAGGCCGGAGCAGGGTTACCCGCGGAAACGGCCTCTCTGCTGAGACCAGAAGGGTGAGGAGGAGAAAGCTGGTACTGAGGATTTGGGGTCCAAGGAAAGAATGAATACTGCAGGTAGAGAGGACAGCATCTGCAGACGTGTGGAGGTGAGAGAGACCTGGTGCCCGTGAGTACCCCTGGATATTCAGATGGTTTAGATAGAGTATGTGTGGGTGGAGGTGACTGTGAGGTGAGGGTGAAACAGGTAGGAAACCAAGGTCATGAAGGGTCTGAATGTCAGTCGAGGGGCTACTATGTGATCTGGCGGGGGGCACGGTCTATGCAGGGTATCTGTGACATGTCCATGCTTTGTATGTATCGAGGAGCACATGTATCCCTGCATGTCCCTTGTATATCCTCAGGCAGATACACAGGTTACAGCAGTAATATCCCCCTTGTCTGCCACAAGGCCACATGGGAGCTCAGCCAGTCTCTTGGCCTGCCCACCCACCGGTCATGTTGGCAGCAGGGCCACACTGACTAGTTTCCGGTGGTTGGAGGGGTCAAGAGCAGAGCCTGCAGCAAGGCCACACAGTGACCAGTGTCCAGCCATCTGGCTTGTCCGCCCACAGGTCCATGCTGGCAGCAAGGCTGCACTGGCGGCCCTGTGCCCCGGAGACCTGATCCAGGCCATCAACGGTGAGAGCACAGAGCTCATGACACACCTGGAGGCGCAGAACCGCATCAAGGGCTGCCACGACCACCTCACGCTCTCTGTGAGCAGGTATGGGCAGGGCCCTATGGGGCAGGGCCACTGGCATGGAGGGTGATTTAAGGGAAGGGTAAGTTATGGATGGGCAGCAGGCTGAGTGAGCCAGACCTCACAGCCTCGCTGCCTCAGCTCCTGGGCACCCCTGTCCTGAGGAGGGGTACTTTCATGGGGGCCTGGCAGGCGCTGGGTATGGGCGGTGGCTTAAGAAGGGAAGAAGCCCCCTTTTAACTTGGGCCTGGATGTGTGTTGGGGGACTTGTGGCAGTTGGTCGACAGTCCAAAATCAGGGCTGAAATAAGACCTTGGGCAACCTCTGGAGGGGTGCCCAGAGGTGCCTTCAGTCCCTTCCCATGTGACCAGTTTGATGACCATTTCAAAGAAGCTTTTTATTCATTGAACCCTCAAATCAACTTGATAAAGTAAAATCTAATATAGTCCTCAATCTACAGATGGGGCAACTGGGGCTCAGAACGACTAGAGGGGGCTTCAAGTCCTGCGGTGAGGGAGTTGGGAAGCAAATTTGACCTCCCACCTTTCTCACTCCCAAAGGCTCCTCTGCATCTGATTAGCTGCACAGCACTCCTGCCAGACCTATGGCTGCGGTGCCTCAGCTGTCCCTGCTGTGGCCCACGCCTCTGCCCTGGTTACATCTGGATGCCACAGACTGTATAATGTTGCACGGCCCATCATGGGGGTGAGAGTGGGGAGTCACCACGCCCCATGTGCGCCGTATGGATGGTCTAAGGTGGAAGGTCACTCAGGCTCTGGGTCTTTGTTCAGCTCTCATGGCAGTCGGCTGGGTCATGACTGAGTGGGATCTTCCCGCCCCCGTCTTGCTTGGATCCGGGGAAGTCAGACATAAGTGCTGAGCTCCGTCTCATTCACTGTTAACAGGGACTTTCCACAGCCCACTCTGGACATGCATAGGAGAAGCCTCCCCAAACCACAGCACAGCTAACCATGCCTTAGAGACGGCAGGGAGGGGGTGACCCATCGGCCTGGAGCCATTACACACGGTGGGAAGGCTTCTGAAGTAGCCCCCTTTTGTGTCTGGCCCAGGCCAGTGTCCAGACTGGGGTCAGGGCCCCTGGCTGTGCTCTCCACGCTAAGTGGCTCCAGCTGTAAGCCCAGGCTGTGTGCACACACCTGACCCATAGTGCAGAGGCCCCAGCGTGGGACTGCAGCAGAGCTGGTCCTCCTCCAGGCTCTGGGATCTTAGGCTCCCCAGATGACCTCTGTGGGCCTGGGCTTCCTTCTCCATGAAGCAGGGTCACGTCCGTCACCCACTCCCAGACTCAGGCACAGGCTGGGGGTGGAAACCTCAGCACTGCTCTGGCCACAAGGGGCCTCTGGAGCCGCCACATTTGGCTGGGTTCCTGGGCCCTGACTCACCTCTAGCCTTGACTGTCCTGACTGAATAAGAGAAGCCCTGGTGATGTTGGGGCTGGGGATGACGGGGGTGGGAGGGGGAGTCTCACAGAGGGCGTGAGTCAGGAGGTTCCCAGAGGCAATGATGTCACGGA
Source organism: Anoura caudifer (assembly GCA_004027475.1). Taxonomy (NCBI): domain Eukaryota; kingdom Metazoa; phylum Chordata; class Mammalia; order Chiroptera; family Phyllostomidae; genus Anoura; species Anoura caudifer. Next base: position 9,407 of record PVKU01004952.1, read on the forward strand.
GGGGTGGTGGGGTGGGGGCAGGGTGGAGGGCCCCCTTCCTTCCTTCCTTCCCTGGTCATTTGTTCCGAGCCTGGCATGGATGGAGCCAGAGGTCCTCTGACCTGTTCTGCTCTGGGCGTTTCAGCCTGATGTGCTTCCTGGCCATGGAGCAGGTGCGAGCACACTCTCCACTACCACAGTTCCTGGCCCAGCTCTGCACATGGGAATTGCCATCCTCCAGCAAGTGATTTCATTTCAGAGCCCTTCGCTCCCTCAACTCCAAAACGGGGCTGTCTTGTGATCTGGGGAGTGAGCAATGGTGACGTGCCAAGTCTGCTTGGTCAGGGTGAAAACCTGGAGTCCAATCCCCCAGCCCCGCCCCCAGCAATCACACCTGCAGGTGCTGGGGATCAAGAACAGGGGCCACATAGATCCTCCGGGTCAGCCTCTCTTCTCCTGGGTACCTTCTAACCTGCAAGGCCCCTGACTCTGTTCACTGTCCTACGAGGACCTATGCTGAGATTGGGCCCCAGGGGGGCCCCCAACATGGGCTCCACCCAGCCCACTGCCCTCCCAGGCCTCCTGTGTACAGAGAAGGGCTTTTATCCTCCACAGGCTTTTCCAGAGGATGGAAAATGAAGCAGAGGCCCAATTCCCTGCTATACCTATTTGTCTGGAACCCAAAGCCAGGTGTCCAACAGCTCAAGCTAATCCACACTCTCTGAGCATGTTCCGTAGGGCCACGACTGGCCCAGCATCAGCTCTGGGGCCTCTGGTGGGGCCTCTGGTGGGGCCTCTGTGGCCCATTATGTGTGGTTCAGAGGTTTTTGCACAGCCCACCTTTGGCTGTCATTTTGCCTAAGGATGGCAGGTGGGGCCACCTGCGCAGCCTGAAGCAAAGGCCTGGCTGTGCAGTCGGACACATGAATAAGCCCTATGAAGGGCTTATTCTGATCTAATGCCCAGAGCCACCCTTATGGCTCCAGGGACTTTGTGCCCTCTGACCTTCAGACCTCAGACTTGCACTTCTCTTCTGGGCAGAACAGTGGGGAAGCAGGAGGCAGGTGGCCACTGTGCTTCTGCCAGACATACCACCCCCCCCACCCCGCGCTCTCTGTGGGTGGTGGCCTTGTGAGAGCTGAGTTGGGGTGGTCACCGGGTAGCCTGGCTGAGAGGCCTGGAGCCAGATGCCAGGAGCGTGGTACTGCCCCCGGGGCAGCAGAGGTCCCTGATGCAGACCCCAGAAGGCTGCCCAGAAGGCTTCGGGGAGAGAGGAATGGGCAAAGGTGAGAAAGTGCAGAGTGGGTGTGAACTACATGTGCAGAAAGTGTTAAAAACCCTCTGCTGTGTGGGTGAGAGAGGTAGGGTTGAGCTGCTGGCCCCCTGGTGAGCGGTCAAGAAACCCCAGGAGGCCTTTTGTGGTGAAGTGGGGACATTATTCCTCTTTGGTCTACCCAGCCTCCCTTCACACCCACCGGCCATCCCAAAGTCCACGCAACCCCCCCCCCCCGGCCCCGCCTGCCTCCCCACAAGGCTACTGAGTGGCAGGTCTGGGCCCCGGACTGTAGCCTCTCTGCCCGCCCATCTGCCCTGCTTATGGCAGGTTTACGATGTTTTTCTCCCTTCTGAGTGGTGTTTGGCTTCTGGTTTCTATGGTGAAGCAGGAATTTCCTAATGGCCTGTTTCCCATCTGGGCTGGGCAGACATTGGTGATGACTCTGCCGGCATCAGCAGGAGGGAGGCGTGCCCCTCCGTTCAGCCTCCATTCTGCCTCCGTTCCACCTCCGTTCCGCCTACCCCGGAGCCCATGGATGAGAGGGGTGAGGGGATGTGTGAGGGACGAGGGGATGAGGGGATGGCAGATGGACATGAGGGGCCTGGCTCACCCTGCCGGGAGGGGGCCCCCTGCAGGCTGAGCTTATTTAGGTAGGTCACAGAGAGGGTAGTAGAGTGAAGAAGCTGCAGCTTCCTCTCTGGGAGTCAGACTAGGGAGGGATGGAGCAGCTGGGACACACAGCCCCATTCCAGGTGGTTGGCAAACCTAGAGTCTCCTTGCCACAATGGCCACCATTTGGGCACAGTGGAAAGCACTGGGGTGATGTCCTTCTCTGTACAGGGGTGCCAGGCCTGGTCCTGGGTGTCTCTGGGCCCAGACCCAGCCCCTCTGGGTCTTAGTTTTCAGGCATAGTAAGCAGAAATATCTGACCATCCTAATTCCTGCCACAGGCCTGAAGGCAGGAGCCGGCCCGGTGCCCCAGAGGAGAGCAAGGCTCAGGCACACAGAATCCACATCGAGCCCGAGGCCCAGGTATGTAAAGGCTCAGAGCATGCCCAGGAAGAGGGGCCAGGCCTGGACCACAGGTTTAACTGCACTGGATGTCCTCACCGAGGCTCTCGGATGCCCAGGCTAGACTGAAGCAGAAGGCTTCTCTGGGCCATGCCTAGCCCCATCCCACGTTCCCCAGGTGATGGGCACCTACAGGGGGCTCTGTCTGTACTCCAGGCAGCCCTGGGTCTGGCACTAAGGTGTCTGTGGTGGGGAGGGACTGGGCCAGGCCTTGGCTCAGGGCTGCCACCCACTCAGCTGGGTTTCACTATGGTGCCCAATGATACCAGACCAGGAGGATGTCACTAGGCTATGGAGTGACCTCAGGCAATGCAGCACTCTTCTGTTTCATCCTAGCCTTAGGTATCCACCTGGCCGGAGCCACAGGCTGACCTTAGAATGTCAGGCAGTTCCTTGCCCTGTCCAAGGCTGACGTTTTCTCCTGGCCGTCCTATGACTGCACCTAGCAGACCTCAGGCTGGAGGCCTACCTGCTCAGTCACCTCTTCATGTATGAAGAGTCGCAGCCACGGTGCTGTCCTCAAGGGCAGTGAGGGGATCCAGGCTGCTCTGTGGCCTCTTTTTGCCATGGGCTTGTGGGGCAGCCAGTTGGCAAGACTGAGGTATCCAGAGCCGGCTCAACATCCCCGTGTCACCTAGTTTGGGCAAGGTGGAGTTTGGGCTGGTGCGTGATGGAGCTAGAACTGTGAACCCCAGCACGTGGGCCCATAGCCTGCTGGACCTGCTTTGTCCACTCTTGCCATGGAGGCTTCACTGTATCAGAGGAGAGAATCTGCTGTGGCCTGTCCCTCATCATCTATCCCAGTCCCCAACTTACTCTGACATTTGTTCCCTACCTTTCCCTTGCTGGTGAGGTCAGATGCTTATCACATGCCAGAGAGTACCTGGAAGAGGAGAAACACTTACTGGTTTTGGGATGGCAGAAGCCAGGGGTCTAAGGAGTCCACATGACTCTATCAAGGGATCAGAGAGGGCTTCCTGGAGGAGGGGGTATCCAAGCCAAGACCCGAAGGAGGAAGAATAAGGCAGGGAAAAGCATGGAAAGGACACATGTGTCAGGAAGCATATACTAAGGCCCAAAAGTGAGTCTGGATACCATAGGTCAGAGGGAAGAAAGGTCCCAGGGGATGGGAGGGGAGAGGCAAGGGGTGAGGTGATGGGGCAGGGTCACAAAGAGGCTCTTGGTTTGCTCTATCCAGAACCTCAGCTGTTCTTGCAGAGATTCATGGCTACACCTGTGTCCCAAAAGCTCGCTCTGGTAGTCCCATGAACCCAGGGCCTGTAGGAGCAGGGGGAGAGGGCAATGGTGGGGACACATGACAAGTCAGCCACACCTGACTTGGGTCAGGGAGGGGAGTAGTGTAGCACAGGCCCCTTATGTGAGGCTCGTGCCAGGATGGGTAGGACAAAGGGGCCTCAGCTTGCTCCGTTCGGCCTCTAGGAGAGGCTCAGGGCCAGCGGGCCTGGGGGGCCGAGGGCTGCAGAGCAACTCCCCCTGCCCCCACGACCTCTTCTAGGACCAGGCTGCTGAGGCTGGAAGCAAAGGGATTTTCCACAAGCAACAGGGCTGCTGCCTGCCTTTGTACTTAAAAGGTCATGAGCTCCATGGGTGGCGAAAGAAACTCCCCCACCCAGCCCCTGCAAAGCTGTATCCAAAGTAACACAGACACAGGGCCCATTGTCCCACACTGTTCCCACCCTCTGCCTGCAGGGGGGCGGCGGGGGGTGGGGTGGGGGTCCAGCCTGAGCCAACAGAGCAGCAGAAAACCACAGTTGGCCCTAAAACCAGCACAAGATGCCCTGGTACCAACCCCATGGGAGGTGCTACAGGAGCTTCAGGCTGACCTTCCACCCTAGAGTTATAGGAGATGCTCCTCTCAGGCCTCACGTGGGAACACAGGAGGCACTTGGCATGGCCCAGAGTGGAGAAAGGACTGTGATAAGGAACATTTTCCTGGGGCAGAGGGTGGCATTTAAGCTGAGAACCAGGTGATGGGTTAAGGCTAGCCAGGTGCAGCAGGCAGCCCTCGCACACTCAGCCTGTTATCTCTAGACCAGCAGAGGCTGGAGCTTAGCTTCTGGAAGGTGCCATCGACTCAGCACCCACCTCTGTCCAAGCTGAGAGTCCCACATTCTGACCACAGTCATGTGGGAGCTGATGAGCAAGGAGGCAGTTACCCACCATCCTGCTCACTAACCCAGCTGAGGCTTCAACAACCAAATCAGCAGCTGGCAGGTACTCAGGGTACTCGAGCACGCAGGACCAGGTGCATCACCACAGAGAGGGGGACCCAGCAATGGGGCTCAGGAATGCCCATGACAGCTGTTTATCCAACAAGCATTTGCTGTGTGGCAGGCACTATGCTAAGTGCCTTGTATGCAACCATCTCATTGTATCCCCATAAGGAACTTAAGACATAGAGTTCATCACACGCTCCATTTCACAGATGAAGAAACAGAGGTTCAAAGGTGAAGTGACTTGCTCAGTTAATGAGTGATAGAGCTGGGACTCAAATCAAGACCAAGTTCACTATGCCCTATCCACTGAGTTCAGACCTAGAGAGGCCGTGCCATAGCCTCACACCCTGCTGGGTGGGGGTGAGTGAGGGCCTCCTTCCCCCAGTTCCCTCTGACTTCCCCTTCCTGTTGAAGCTGCCTCTGTAGCGGGCCCAGCCCTGCCCCCATGGCCCATAGCCCATCTGGTCCCTATTAGAGGCCAGGCCAGCCTTGTCTGCCTGCTTGCCCCCAGACACAAGTACTCGATTGCTCGGATTTCCCAGGGGCTCATATTGGGCCCAGAGGGAACAAGAGTTTTCCTGCTGCTGTCACATCCTTGATGGGGGCCCACCCGGGCAGTGGGAGACCCTCTCCTTTGTCCTTTGGGGTGGGGGTTGTGGTCGTATCACCTCATTCGGCTGCTGGCCCACCCTCTCATTCCCCAAGCTCCTGCCCAGCTCGAAGCCTGCAGAAAGCAGGGGCAGTCCGGCAAAGCCCTGCGGCCTGGACAGTGCCCCAGTGCTGGAGGCAGCTTGAGCTCAAGTCAGGCTCATTCCCCCCAGGTTAGGCATCCTTTCCTCCCCACCTAGTGTCCCTGTCCCCACGGCAGAGCAAAGGGGAAATTTATACGTCACGTTGTAGGCTAAGGCTGAGACTACCTTCATGGCCTGGAGGATTGGGCCACACCCTTTAGTCAGGCTGCTGTGGCCACCACCCTCGTTCCAGCCATGGAGGCCACAGTGGTCATCCCCAGGGTGACCAGCACTGGTTCTGAGTGTGTGTGACTAGATTATGTAGGTGGAGCTGGTGTGTGTTGCCCTCATGCGTGTGTATGTCTGTAAACTCACTTGTGAGAGTGTGTGTGCCTGTGTTCGCATTGCTGTGTGCCCGTGAACATGTGCCTGCAGAGCCCCAGACTCTGCAGGGACAGGGACCGCCAGGCCCCTTTGAGACCCACACCCACAGAGATCCCCCTCTCCCTATGGGCTGAGGAGGCATGTTTAGGGCACTTCTCCCCAAAACATTTCAGCCTGGCCCTGTGGTAGTTGGCTGGGGAGCCCTGAACCCTGGCTCTGGCTCTGCCTCTCACCTGCTATGCCTGCAGAAGGCAACCAATTTGGCCTGGGAAGCAGGAAATGGGGGTAGAGGTGGCAGCCTAGAGGGGGCTGACCACACAATGGCACACTGGAACCTCAGCCTTCCCCCAATGAAGGCCCGTGGGCACACAACATTTGATGACCCTTCCTGGCTGCAGGACAGGAGTTACTTTTCTGTTTCTAGCCACTGGCCCATCCAGGATCCAGGCCAGTTCTGGCAGATAGGGAGGTTTGGCACCAGGGCCACCTCTACAAGGAAGCTGTTCTCTCTGTTCTAGCCGTGCTGGCCTTACAGAGCCACTGGGGATGCCTCTGGTGGTTGGAACCACGCAGGGCTCTTGAGCCAAGCTGAGCCTCAGGCTCTCGGTTTTTGTGTCTGACTTTCCATGGGCGTTTGGGGGAGGGGTGGACCAGGCCCAAGGCTCAGCCCTTCTCCACAGACCCCCTCCCTGGCTGGGCACCATCACCCAGAGATGCCAGAGCAGGGGTAGCCGTCAGGCATCCAAGAAGGCCCAGCATAGCAGGGGAGGGAGTAGGTCTACTAGGAATGGCCAGAGGCCCTACCCCAGAGGGTCTCCCCAAGCCTCAGGCCTCTCTCTTTCTCATAGGATGGCAGTCCAACCACCAGCAGGCGGCCCTCAGCCACGGGGGTTGGCCCAGAAAATGGCCGATCTCCTTACGGGCAGTTACCTCGCCTCCCAGCCCCTCACAACGGCAGCAGCAGTGAGGCGGCCTTGCTGGCCCAGATGAACAGCCTGCATGTGTCACCACCCCACAGGTAGTACCAGAAATGTGGCTTTTGCAGCCACACCTAGATCCTCTCTTAAGCCCTGTTCCCTCACATCTCACGAGGTCCCATCCTGACCCTGACACTTGATCCGTGGGTCGCAGCTGCCTGCATTCTGACCCATGAAACTTTCACCAGACCCCTGAGCGGGCGGAGTGAAGGCTGGCACTGCAACCCTGTCCCTTCGCGCATCTCTTTCGCCCAGCACTGACCCAGCCAGAGGCCTCCCGTGGAGCCGAGACGGCGGCATCGACTTGGGCTCCGAAGTATACCGGATGCTGCGGGAGCCCGCGGAGCCCCCGGCCGCCGCGGAGCCCAAGCAATCAGGCTCCTTCCGCTACTTGCAGGGCATGCTGGAGGCCGGCGAGGGCGGTGAGACGCCCTCCCCCTTCCCCACGCGTCTTCCCACTCCTTAAGGGCCCTGGGGCCGTCCCCTACTGCCGTCCCCTACTGCCCCCAAGCGGCGCCTTCGCGACCCCTGGTCCTGCCTCCCAGCCATCCGACCCTCCCTCGTCTCCTCAGCGTGGTCCCACACCCCTCGCGGCCCCGCCCCTGTCACGGCCCTTTCCCCACGCCCTCCAACCCCCCTCCTCAGTCTGCGTGCCGATGTCCCCGGAAGCCCGGCTCAGCCCCACACCCCGCAGAAGTGCGGTTTTTACCTTTTTCGACCTCCACCCTCCCGTACCTGGCTCATGCCACCGGTGCTCCGACTTTCAGGGGAGCGGCCTGGGCCCGGTGGCCCCCGGAACCTCAAGCCCACAGCCGGCAAGCTGGGAGCCCCGCTGAGCGGCCTGCAGGGGCTGCCCGAATGCACACGCTGCGGCCACGGCATCGTGTGAGTACCCACCTCTGCCTCCCCCCGCGGCCGCGCTTCTCCGCGACGTGCCCGATGCCCTGGACCGCGCGTGCTAGCGAGTCTGCCGCCCGACGCTGTCCTCTGCTGGTCTCCCAACAGGGGCACCATCGTCAAGGCGCGGGACAAGCTGTACCACCCCGAGTGCTTCATGTGCAGCGACTGCGGCCTGAACCTTAAGCAGCGCGGTTACTTCTTTCTGGACGAGCGGCTGTACTGCGAGAGCCACGCCAAGGCGCGAGTCAAGCCCCCAGAGGGCTATGACGTGGTGGCGGTGTACCCCAACGCCAAGGTGGAACTCGTCTGAGCTGCTCTTGGAACACCCCCTCCCTGCCTCTGCTTCTTTTAATGGCCTGCGCGGCTCGTGTAAATATCTGTATGCCCCTGCCTCTCTAATAAACTCCCTCTACCGGGGCTTGACCGCGGCAGTGCCTCGGCCTGTCTCCCTCCAGCCCAGGCCATGGCTTCCAAGGGCTTCCTCTGTTCAGGTTCCAAACATGTCCTGGGCACTGGGTGCAACGACGAGCAAGACGGGCACTGTGCAGTCCAAGGAGGCCACAGCCTGGGTGGACGGCGGAGTGAATCACTAGGGGCAGTTCTATTCAAAGAGGCAACGTCTGGGGTGCTGTATGGCGACGCCACCCCAAGAACTCTGACCTCGGCGGAGACAGGGAAGGTGTCAGCTGAGAGCTAAGAAATAAGCAGGAAGAGCTGCACAGGGTAAGGACCTGTGTGCAAAGGTGTGGCAGGGGTGAGCACAGAGGGGAAAGGCCCCGTCTGGCCACCAGCACGAGCGCGGGCAGCCCCTAGCAGCCACAGGAGGGACTGCCCCGAGGGGTGTGTATGACTGGCAGAGGTTGGGACTCTGTGGGCAGTGTCTGTCTCCCTGCACTCTCCAAAATTCTCTCCTAGGGTTTCTCCCTTTCCCCCTTTTTTCTTTCCCCTTCCCCTCTCTCACCACGAGGGGGCGGAGCGGAGCGGGGTGGAGGTGAGTAAAGAGGATTTCAGAAAGAACACTCGGTTGGAGCCGCACCCTTCAAGATGCTATGTCTCCAAAGCCCAGAGTAAACACCCAACTAAGTGGCTGGTTGTTACACCGTGCACGGCAACCTGGAACTTCGCACCGCTCGGTAGCATGCACGTCGGTACAAACTCACTCTCTTTAAAAGTGTTAACGCTGCCAGAGCTGGTGAGCGGCGCTGCTCATACCCGAGGACGCTCCCCGACTCTGGGTCACGTGCAACTCTCCTCCGGACTGGAAGCAGCCTCGTTTATTTGGTGCTGGTTTATTTAGTGAACCCGAATAATACACACACTTGTGCTACTGTCAATTTTGTACTATCGCAAACCGCAAGAGTGTGAACTGATTGATGACAATCAGTTCACACACTCACCATCAGCACACAACGGTACTCATTTTCTCGTGCTCTTGCAACAGGGCATTTTTTTCCCCATTTTTGCCAACCTAAGTAAAACGCAATCTGTAGATGCTTTAAGTTGCATTTGTCATTCACTCAAATACATTGCATTTGTTGTTGGGCACTGAGCGAGCAGGGGGAACAGAGTGGCCTTCTGCAAGAGTCCTTGTGTGAAATGCTCTAACCTCTTCACTCTTTTTTTCTGAAGGTCATTTAAACTTTAGAAAAAATAGGTAGGAACTTTTCACATTTTTCTAAGAATCAGTTACCCCACTGATCTATTTTCCTGTTCCAGGAACAATATCACACTGATTTAATTACCACCATTTAACAAAGAACTTGGTCCTCGTTTACAAAAGTGTCAAGGCTATTCTTGTACATGTTCAGTGGTCAGGTTTAGGCTCAGTACGTCAGGCTGTGGGAAAACAAGCAAACCAACCTCTGAACCATGCATGGCTGGGGTTGCCCTGGATCTAGAGACTCACTGAGAACTGGCATAGAGTCCTTTCCTCCTGGGGAATACTGTGATCTGGGCTTACTGTCCCATTTATTCAGGTGCTAGGTATGCAGTCTTGTCCATGCTTATTTCCATTTCCTTCTTGTAGATCATGTGTTCCTGCTTTAATTTGCTCCTAGGATTACTTCCAAAAGCTCCTCCCGCCGCTCCCGCCCCTCCCTGAGGGAGCACAGCCCAGGACATTGCGCAGGGGCCCCTGAGATGTGAGGCGAGAAGCGGGGCCTGGAGTCCTGGGCCTGGTTCTGTGGGCGACCGCGGTCTCCCCAACCTTGCACCCCTCTGCTCCTCCCGGGGTCACACACTGGGCAGCGAGGCCCCGCCCCGCCCGGTGACGCGCACGCTGGGCGCACGCATGCGTACTCACGATCTCCCCCGTCGCCTCCGGGTCGCGTCCGAGTAGGGTGGGGCAGTGGGAGCGTTGACCCCTCCGTCGCCGCCCTACCTTGCCTTCGGCCGGGCTCCGGGCCTTACCCTGTCATAGGTGGGATGGACCGGAGGACGGGCAGCCTGGGAAGCCAAGAGGCGCAGGAACCGAGTGGAGATGTAACGGAGCTACGGGCACTGGCCTCCAGCCTGCTCTCAAACCCAGATTCGCCCTCCACCGCCCCCCACCCCCCACCCCCGCCCATTTGCACCCGCCGCTGTAGAGTCACCAGCGGTGTCGGGGCTCCCCTTAATCCCGGGACGCGCAGTCACCCCTCCCCCCACGGGGGCAGCCACCCAAGTTGAGGGGTCCTTGAGCCCCCGTGTCACCATTGGCACCCCCAAGACCAACAGCTCGACCCTCACAGGGCTGCGGCCACCAGAGCAGCCCTTGTCCACGCAGGCATCCCAGGGAGGGGTCATCCCGCCAGGGAGACAGGAGCTGACAGGAGTGGCGCCCAGAGCTGTCAGGCTGGTTCGTCCTCCCTGTGGTTCACTACTTAGTCTCTGCCCAGTGCCCCCAAACATCTCTGCCCAGGGGCTCTTACCGAGCACAAATGGATGGACATGAAAACCTTGGGACAGGGTCCCTGTGGGACATTATCTCTGTGACCCAGGGTCCTGGACCTGAGATGGGGCAGGAGGAGAGACAGATCAGGTTCCCCAACTCAGAGTACCCCAGCCCACCCAGCCAGGCTGAGCTCTCATTGTCCCCAAACCTGCCCCTGTCTCTGGCCCTCACCTCCAGAGCCTTCACCAGAGACTTGGACATCATCCTCTAAACCCTCACCTCAGCCATCCCATCCCACCCATCACTCTGTCTGGAGTTGTGCGTAAGCATTTCTGGGGCTCATTTCAGGGCAGCTGGAGGATTCTCTCACTCCCTTGCTTCATGGACCCCTCCATGGCTCCCAGGGCCCTGAGGATGGAGGTCCAGATTGATCGATTATAGGCCTAGCATTTGAAACCTCTCTGACCTCAGGGTGCTGACCTCTTGGCCTCACTTCCCCTGCTGCAGCAGGCAGTTCACCATTATCTGAGCCGTCCTGTCCTTTCCTATGCCTCAGGACTTCTCTCAAGCTCCAAAAGCCTTTCTTCTTCATCTAGCAAACCCCTCCTGACTCCTCAAGGCCCAGCTCCACTGTCCCCTTCCCTGGAGCCAAGCCTTGGTCTGCCCAACCCCAGCCAGAGGCAATAGTTCCCATCCACATGCCCTCCACTCCATCCCCTCCACAACCTGTCAGCTGGGGCAGAGCCTGGCCCAGACCTACCTCTGTCCTGCCCAAACACTAGTCCAGGCACTGAAAGGTGCAGGAGCCCTGGGGCCAGCACACACACAGACACAGCCTGGGCTTCCTTGCCTCCCACCACTGTCTTCCTTGAGGGCAGCTGCCTCCCACTGGCAACCTCAACCCACTCATTCAACTACTTATTTACTAAGATTTTACTGTGTTCCAGGCATGGTGCTACCTCCTAGGAAAACATTTTGAACAAACAAGTACAGATTATAAGCAGAGCCATAAAGGAAATAATTAGGTCATCACCGGAGAAAATAGGTGATCCCTTCATGTGAGGAATTTAGAAAGACCTCACAAATACAGTGACATTTGAGCAGAGACCTGAGGCAGTGAGGAAGCCTCTGTGCGGGGCGGCGTCTGAGGAAACTGCAGCCCAGGCAGAGGGGGCAGGGAATACAAAGGCCCTGAGGAGGGCAGGGAGTGGGGGGGGGGGGGCATGTGCTTGCTCGTCCTATGAACAGTGAAGAAATGGTCGGAGAAGTGTAAGTGAGGTGGCTAGGTGCAGCAGATGAGATCGGAGAGATGTGGGGGCAGGCAGGCTGACCATGTTGGCCTTGTAAGTCACAGGAAGGACTTTGGATTTCACTCTGAGATGAGAAGCCCGAGGAGTGGCATGACCTGGACTTTTATGTTTTAACCAGAATCACCCGGGCTGCTCTATGAATAGGCTATGAGGGGCAAAGGTGGAAGTAGGGAGACCAGTTAGTAGATGTGACTGCATTCATCCTCACTAATCCCTAACTAGCCCACTCCCCTCAGCCCCCACAGCTATAGCCCCAGTCTGCGCGCCCCCCCCCCCCCATTCCCCTGCCTGGGTGCTGCAATAGCCTCCTGCCTGGCTTTCCTGTCTCCTCTCTGGCCACTCAGTCCCCTCTCTGCCCAACAGCAGAGGGAGCTTTTTAAAATGCGGTTCTGATTCTGTCCCTCCACTCTATTAAAACTCTTGGTTCTCCGTTGCTCTCAGAACAAAGTCTAAACTCCCAGTCCCTGCCACAGGCCCCAGGACACGCAGCCCCTGCTGACCTCTGCTGACAGCCCTGACCCCCATAATTCACACTGATCTGCAGGTTCAGTGTCATCAAGCTCTCTTCCAGATTCTTGTGGCCTCCCTTGACCTTCCAAGGATCTTGGAATGAAAACTGAGTCCTTTCTTTTAGCTCTGGGTGTGACACCTTATTGCCCCACCTTTCTCCTTGAGAATCAAGGGAAGGGGTGAGGGCAGGAGAAGGCTAGAGGCTGTGTCATGCCAGCCCTCCTCCCTTCCTGGCCCAAGACCCAACCCCTCTAGGGGGCACAGTAGCCTGGCCCTGGGCTCACAGCCCATGAACAGCTGAGTTGGGGGAAGGGAGAGGTGTTACGAGCTGGGCTGTGGTGCCCAGAGGCCAGGCTGTGGACCCAGAGAGTCCCCCAGCCCACCTGGGGAGCATCCCACTGGCTCCTTTGCCTCTGGGTCTCCCTGCCCAGCTCACCTACACTCCGGCTCCATTCTGACAGCTCATTCTTACCCAAGATTACAGCTTCGTATCCTTGGGCCCCAGACTCTTCAAAACTCTGGGTCTGGGTAATTTCATGATTTACCATTTTCCCACACAATATTCCTCAGCACCCCTAAAGGGAGGTGGAAGTTTGAAAGGGGCTGAGGGTGGTCAAATGGTCTCCCTGACAAGCAAGGACTGTCCTCCCATTCCCACCACCAGTGGAAAACTCTTTGGGTCCCTAGAGAAACCAACTTTCATCTTTGTTCCTGTCTGGCACGGACCATTTGTGGCTGAGGGCAAAAGCTAGAAATCCCAGGAGAGGCTGCCAGAGGCCTGTTCCTGGGTTTGGCCTCAGACGTGATGGCTCAGAAACACAACTGACCAGCGCCCTGGGAGCAGGTGTGTCTCCCCGGTCAGGCCCGGTGAGCCAAGCTCAGAACCGAGCACCACCCAGCAGCTCGTCGCTGACAACAGCAGCCATGGAAGGACTCTCGGCGGTTCTCCAGGGCCTAAGGCATGTTTTCTTGGGAAGCCAAGCACAGCCACAGACTCAGAGGAAGGGACACGAGTTACATAACAACTGTGACAGGAACCCATGTGTCCCAGGAATTCACCTGCAAGTCCCTTGGTGAACTGATATTACTCTTCTTTAATCCTCACGTGAACCTGAAAGGAAATATAATTATTATGCCCATTTCATGGATGAGCTCAGGAAGATCACACACTGGTTAGCTAATCTCAGAAGGCACCCCGGGCAACCTCACATACTCACCTTCCCTGGAGAACACTGCCTGCCCCACCAGTGGTCTGGTGACACTGGCCAGGCCACTTCTGAAGGTCGCTAACCTGTCTCCGGTGGTGCTGGGCTCCCGGTCCTCTGTGGGGGATGGGAAGGTGGGAGCCGGGCTGAGTCAAGGTGACCCTTGAAGCTTCAGGTCTGAGCGTGGACAAGGCAGTTCCCACAATATCTGATCATAAACTCTGACATGCATGGACCCACTCCCACGCCTGCTTGACTTCTCCCAAGGTCACATCATAATCTCTGCCAAACAGCTATCCCAGCTGCTCTCCAGCTCCTTCAAGCTTCCTGGAGCTGCTGAAATGATGGAGGTGGAGATGGAGAAGAGAGGTAGAGACAGAGAGATAGAGACAGAGCTTGACAAAGAGATAGGGATGCGGCAGGGGATAAAGATGGAGATAGAGGAGATAGATAGAGATGGCTAGAGATAAAATAGGAAAGAACCAGCTTGGAGAGGCCCCCAGAGCTCTCTGTGTCTGGTCGCTGGAGCCTGCCCTGGCTGGTGTGGTCTCTTACCCCTCAGCCTGTCCTCCTCCATCACTCTGTGTACGTCTCCTTCTCAGCCTGCGTTCCTGTCTCCTCTCCTGACTGTCGCTGAGGCACCAGCCTCCTCAAAGCGCTGGCCCGGCTCCTGCTTTCCTCCTCACATGCTCCTTCTCTAGAGTGCCTTGTGTTGTTGGGCTGCTTCCCAAATGCCCTGCCCTCCTTTCGTAGTGGCATCCAGTCCCACTCACTGGATTTGGTCTAGAAGGTCAGAGATCAGAGGCCACCCTGGCCCAGCCAAAGGGTGGATCTTGCCCTGCAGGCTCGATCTTAAGCAGACCACCCCGCTCGGACTGCGCTTTGTTTTGTCAACCACGCGGTCTCCAGAGCCACCTCTGCAGCAGATTCTGTAATCCCCACAGATTGTTCAGCTTTGCCGTCAATTTTTGGAGCCTGCTTCCAACCAGAAACCCTGACTGGCTCTGCTCTCTGGTGACTGCAGCCTTGGAGAACTCGGCCCAAGTCCTCAGGAACTCTGTGGTCCTGACCACTCCCAAAGACGCATCTCCAACCCACACCTCTGCCCGACTGGGCCTCCCTATGTGGGTGTCCCAAATACACCCCAAACTCAAGACATCCCAAACTCACCTCCTCATCTTCTCTCCAACCAGCTGTTACTCCTGCGCTTCCATCTCAGATAAAAACACCACCAACCACTCATCTACCCAGCTCCCCATTTTTGGCATCTTCCCTGCCTTTCCCCCATCCCTCAGCTCACATCTAGCTGGTCATCAAGACCTACCCTTGTCACCTCCTTACCAGCTCCAGAATTCATCTCTTTCTTGGCCACTAGCATTATCACTGTCTTGGATGGTCTCCTCACTGGCGTCTCTGCTTCCACTCCATTTCCTCCTTTGCATTCTCACCTTGGCCACCAGAGGGATCTTTCTAAAAACAGAAATCACGTCAGGTTTTCCCTGACTCCCATCGTCTCAGAATGAAATCTAAAGCCACATAACAATGAAGACTTTGTAAGGTCAGGGATGGTTTTGCCTCTGTTGACCTTTCCAACCTCATCCCTCTGCCTTTCCCCACCCCTGATTTAGGGCTCACTCGAGCAAGCGTCAGGGCGGGATGGGACTGTTTTACTGCCGGGAGGTTGCCTGCGGACCAGCTTGCTCCCCAGTGTTGACTCTGGGCTCTCTTGGCTGGAGCAGGCGGGCAGCAGGGCTGGATCAGATTGCTCCGCCCCACCATCTGGTTGGTATCATTTCTGTCGGTACCAACTCTGGCTAATGTGTAGCTGGAATGTGAACAGCACATTCATATAACAATCTTAGGAACTAGCCCGACCTCCAGGCATCCCAGCTCCAGGAAATTTGCTGAACTGCTTTCCATCATCCATGGAACCAGGATGATGTGGGGCCTGACCCAGGAAGGCACACACCGGCCCGTCACTTGTGTTATCGGAGTGGACTGTGCTCGTTGGCACATAGGGAACTTTGCAGCCCCCTCCCTTAATCTCTTTGTTACACTCCCCTCCTCCTCCTTATAGAAACCTCCGCCTCCACTGAGCGGGGGGCGGGGGGGATAGGCTTTGTGACTGGAGTCCCCCATCTTCCAGGTGGCCAGCATGAAAAGAAACCACTTTCCTTTACATCAGCACCTGCCTCTCGAGTCCTGGCTTTTGTAGCAGTAGGCAGCTGGGCCTGCGGTTCTGTGACAAGCAGAAACGGGAGTTGAACGTATCAATGAGGCTGCCAGGGTCCTGCCTTCCTCGTGCTCCTGGGCAGCAGCCAGTGGGGGCAGCTCAGGCTGTGTCCTCCCTGGTCCTAGCTGACCTGGTCCTATCTCAGTAGTATGGAAGGCAGATGACTCATGGCTTCAGAGTCTCCGGGCACACTCCAGTCACCGCTGTGACAACCTGTGGGGGGCTCCACCTACAGGACCCTGCCAGCTGCCACGGATGAAAATAAGTCTACCAAGACATGATCTGCTTGGGGAGGAAAGGTGGCCTATCTCTCAAAGGAGAAGGGCCAAAAGCCTTTTCCTCAATGGACTTTTATTGGGTCCATTTTGCACAGGTAAAGCTCATTAATCATTGTCAGGCAGTAAGGATCAAACGATAGATAACGTACAAAGAACTCTGAGGGCCTATTTTGAGTCAGGGTCAGATAGCTACAGGGCCATAAAACTTTGAGTGACAAACTCACTTCTTGCTTGGACCCTTATTTAATTGAGAGCATTCCAAACAAAGCAGGTTTCACACAGGATTTTACATATTCTTTCTTAGGCCTGATCACCCTAGGGGACCCGCCCTTTCCAGCACAGGGCGGCACCCAATACCAGCATTGTTTCAGGCTTAAGTCAAGCAGGGGAAGTAAGGAAGCCAAGAGATTAGGAGACTTCTTGCAGACAGAATGAGGACTCCGGCTATGTCAAAGCCAAGGGTCCATCACCCTCTTTTGCTGTAGCCCCCCAAGTCCTTCCTTGGGGCCTCCACATGCTCATGCATGTCTTAAGTTGTTCCTCCCTTGGGGAATCTTACCCATCATTGGCTAACCAATCAAGCGTTGGGGGCCAGGCAGGGTGAAGAAAAAGGAGCAGAAGCGGCACCCTGCCAGGGAGATAAGCCTTGTCTCCTTTGGAGCTACAGTCCAAAGGTCGCTCACTCAGCCTTAGCCATGGGGGGGTTACAGCTCCTGAAACCAGGCAGGGTGGTTCCCAACAACAACCAGCTCCTTCAGTGTCCCAGTCTCACCTGCACAGTTTACCTCCCACTTTCTGCTCCCAGACTCCTCAGACCCCGAGGTGAGGGACACCTACAGACACTTGCTCAACACCGACACCTGTGTGGGGTAGTTAACACCCAGCAGGGTGCCCCTTGAGGGACAGACACCTCTGGGACCTATGGAGATGCCTACTTCTGAACCTTAGATAGATATTTCCAAGACACGTTTCCCAGGTCCCCACAGCTGTAAACAACACCAGGCTATACCCTTGTAGTGGTTTTCTCCACAGTCCTTTACTCCTGTTCCCTTAGGTTTGTTCCCAAGTGGAAGCAGTCTAGAAGGTGGACTTACAAAAAAGTAATTCTTTTTTAAAAAAATTGTATTTATTTTAAGAGGGAGGGGAGAGGAAGGAGAAAGAGAGGGAGAGAAACATCCATCTGTTGCCTCTCGTACACACCCCTACAGGAGACTGGACCTGCAACCCAGGCATGTGCCCTGACTGGGAATGGAACCAGTGACCTTTTGCTTTGATGGATGATACCACTCAACCAGTTGAGCCACTTGGGTCAGGGCGCAAGGAAGGGAATCTAGAATGGGAACATGACTTTCCTAATAAAGATAAGGCCCCCACTGCTTTTGGTAAATAGGATAGTAACAATCTCTGGCATGCAGTTATCAAAACTCTTCCCCATGGTAGATTGGAAGGTGACTCCAGCAGAAACCAAACATTGCTTCCATGTCAGTGTATTTTAACAAGGGGAGATTGTATCTCCCGAGGGACGTGTAGCAGTGACTGGAGGCATTTTTATTACGACTAGGGGAGAGTGCTACTGGCGTCTGGTAGATAGAGGCCAGAGGTGCAGCTCAAATGTGTAGGACAACTCCCACAGCAAGGAATCATCTGACATAACACAGCAATAATGCCAAGGATGAGAAAACCCCGTTGTGGCTCCTCGGACAGGGTGATCGTAAGGCTCATGAGGACAACAGTGACTGTTGGGTCGTGGAGCTAACTAGCTTCTATTAAGTGCTTTAGAAGCCTTATAAAAGAAATGATATGCCCACATCAGCCAACTATAAACTGCAGGCACACTGTGTGTGTAAGACAGGAGGCCTCCATGCCCCATCTCCTGCAGCCGAAGGGCAGATTGTGCTAGAAGTCAAGCCCAAGATTTAACTGATTTAATTCGAACAGTAGGAGAGCCACCAGAAAAGGCTGCGGGCATAGCTCTGATGGGTCTTTTATGACAAAGATGTGGTCCTGACTGGAAATGCATAGAGCCCTGGAACACCGAATAGACACATCTGGGTAGGTTGTGAGAATTCCCCTAAACCTTCAAGGCTAGCAGCCTCAGATCTCTCCCCTTGCTATAGGAGAGCAGCTTCTCCTGGCCTGGAATCCCTGCTGAGACTCTTGGGGCAAGTGGCTCCAAAGACACTGTTTGTCCTGCTGAAGATCCTCCTCCGCCTCCCCTCATTGCCTCCAGACTCATACCTAAGCTTAGTTCTCAGCACAGCCTAAGCTGCTTGAAACACAGTTCCTGAACCACGAGGAAATAGCATATGCATTGAAAAAGTGACAGGACCTATGTTCTAGTTGGGACAGGCGCAGTGTGTAGGAATTTATTAACCTGGAACCCTCATTATTCTAGGTTTAACATTCAAGCAAGGACACATAAAACCATCTTCATATGCTTCTGAGATGACTCTTTGAGAAACTTGGATACAGTGATGGCCTAGAGAAATGAGGTGGCCAGAACTTTCTTGACAGAGTATCAAAGGGCTCAGAACGTACAGAGGAGTGAGAATGTTAGATCGTATGTATCATCCTGGACCAGAGGACCAGTCACCAGTTTATATTCCCGAGGCAAATCCAAAGGATACTCCCTCCTCTGAGCCAACACAAAATGCACAGGTAAAGGATGCTTAGTGTCAGTGCAGACGATAGGACTCCAGGATAGCAGGGACTGGGTGGTGATGCTGAATCATCACAGGTAGGGTGGATATAGTTATAAACCAAAGTGGCAACCAGATTGCATCGACCCATGGGGTCGGTGGTGATGGCTAATAGACCGTGGCAGTCCCAGGGCTAACTGGGCAGATAACTGGGTGTTATGTGTATAGCAACCTCACCCCCAAAATCAAGAGCTAGAGAGCAGAAGCTAATGTCAGCTGCCCCAGTGGAAAGTAGCATTTCTTCATAAACTTCTCAGATCCAGGCCACTTCACAGGCTCTGAGCCTACTGATTGAAAAGAAGGCCAAGTCTCCATAAGGAAGATCACTCCTGGGCTGTCCAAAGTATATATGATAATTATTTCCCCACGAGGTGTTGGTGGCTCTCTTAGTCTGCCCAGGCTTCCATAACAATACCTCAGACTGGGTGGCTTTGATGATAGAAATTTACTTCTCAAAATTTTGGAGGCCAGTTAGTTCAAAGTCAAGTTGCTGGCTGATTCAGTTCCTGAAGAGAGTCTTCTTGGCTTGTAGACGGACACCTTCTTGAAAGCTCTCCGGTGTCTCTTCTTTAAAAAATAAAAAAATAATAAAAAAAAGATTTTATTTATTTTGTTTTTAGAAAGAGGGGAAGGGCGGGAGAAAGAGAGGGAGAGAAACATCAATGTGTGGTTGCCTCTCATGCACCCCCTACTGGGGACCTGGCCTGCAACCCAGGCATGTGCCCTGATTGAGAATAGAACTAGCGACCCTTTGGTTCACAGATTCGTGCTCAGTCCACTGAGCCACACCAGCCAGGGCTGGTGTCTCTTCTTAAGGTCACTGATCCCATCATGAGGGCCCCACTCCCATGACCTCACCTAACTCTAATTATTTCCCAAAGCCCCATCTGCAAATGCCATTGCATTGAGGGTTAGGGCTTCAACACGTGAATTTGAGGGGACACAATTCAGTCCACAGTAGTGGCCTTTTACCAGAGCATGTCCTGAAGACAAAGGGAAAGACCCAGACCTCTCAAAGGCTATTGTATTCAGTGTATATGCTGATATCAACACCAGAGGACAGGAGACGCCCGGTTAGAGTGGAGGCTCTTGAAAGCCAGGTGGTGAATCAGTTCTCGTGCAAGCAGGTCTAATGGGTCTAAAGATGCACACTGCAGTTCCTGGTCCCTAAGTGCTTATGGGATTCAAGCACTTTGGGCTGGTGAGACCCAAACACATACCCCCGTCCCATTAAAATAAGAGCCTTTATGGTAGGAAAGGCCAAATGGAAGCTGTAACCCCCTCACAT
Organism: Anoura caudifer; assembly: GCA_004027475.1. Classification (NCBI taxonomy): domain Eukaryota; kingdom Metazoa; phylum Chordata; class Mammalia; order Chiroptera; family Phyllostomidae; genus Anoura; species Anoura caudifer. Next base: position 29,357 of record PVKU01004952.1, read on the forward strand.
TTTTTACCAATTTCTTCACTCAGAAGTAAAACTGCATCCTGGGAGATGGGCACCAACATCGACAGCTGCACGCTTCCATGTGGGATGAAGAGCAGCGTGTACTTTCTTGTCCCAGGGCCATGTGAATTCTTCTGCTCTCATTCTCAACATAGTATTTAGTGACTTTGATTATCCTGCTATTCCATAGAATATGATGATGGTTCACTGTATGGAGGGCATAATGCTAATTTGACCTAGTCATCCAGATGTCCTAGTAAGGGACCTGCATGCCAGAAGATGGGGGATAAAAAGTGTGAAGAGTCAGGCCCAGCTCTACTGGTGAACCTCTTTCTTACCTTTTTGTTCTGCAATGACTTAAATGTATATAAAAGTAGACAAACGAATAAAATGAACCCCTAGAACCACCATCATGGCCAATCTTATTTGAGCTATATCCTCACTCATTTCTTCCATCTCATATTATTTTGAAGCAAATTGATTAAGTTTCTAGGGGTCCAGTAGTCTGGAGCCTGCCAGGTCATCCCCCGTAATGTAAAGACTAGTTGTTGTACCCTGTCCCCTCCACCACTGATAAAGGAATGTAACGCTTGGTGAGAACATTACTCTGACCCACCTATTGGGTGCCAGCGAAGCCCAGAGCAAGAGAGCTCTACAGTGAGTCCAAGTACAGTACAAGGTTCCCTGCCATTTGGTCCATATGACCCAGCAGATGGATGGTACTAGAGGTGTTCGTGGTGATAAGGATGCTGGGTAGGGTCTCTGATAAACCTTAAGAGTTTCAATGTAGATCTCCAGGGTTCCAGAGCAAGTTCATGCCTTCTGCGACAGAGATCTTTTTGCCTTTTTGGAAAAGCAGCTATGGCAATGGAACATCAAGGGTCTGTGAAACCAGAGCTGTCCAGTATGGGTTGGGTGTTGTCAGATTCCATCCAGTCAAGATTAAACAGGCACATCAGCAACCCACCTTATAACAGAAATGACAAAGGCAGGATCAGGACTGAGCAGGTGCACCAGGCTCACAGAAGTCAATGAGCAGGACGCTCAGACTCCTCTGCCACACACCTTAGCCATGCCAACCCTTGTCCCTTAACTCAAAGCTGTGGTCTTGTGGGACAGCTCTCTGTCACCAGCTGGTGCAGCAGTGAGGGAGACCCTTCAGCATGGCGTGGGCCCAGCTCCTACTTGAGGATGCACAGAACCCACACCCACAGGTAGGTTCTCTCATGGGAAATCAAGTTTGCAATGTGCCTAAGCCACTTTGAGTCTTGCTTTTGCTGAAACTCCCTCACCCTGATTGACACAGCAAGTGCTTACTGTAACTTCCTAAAATCCATGCTAAAACTCCCCAGTGTGGAGTGTAACTGGCTCAACCACTTTTCCCTTTTCATTTGCCAATATCCTTCTGTGATGTCACTAGCAGCAGTATCTCCTTTGTTGTCCATAAAAGGTAACCACCTATAGTGAACCTGTGCATAGTGAATGAGGATCATCACGTAATGTGACCAGAAACCCAAATAAAGGCTGGTCATGGTGGAGGCTGGGGTTTTTGCTGCCCTTGAGAGAAAAGCCATGCTGTCCCTTTTCCTCCACCGGACTCGGTAGTCTGTGTGAATGTCTCATTTCATCCATAATGACTTGGACACTGCTGGCCAGTGTCTGCATCAGCTGGCGCTCATGAACTGAGACCCAGAGGCCACAAGCCATCGTCATTATGGACAACACACCAACTTGGTGGGAGTACGTACGCATCAGCCCAGGTGAGGGCCGATGACCCTGAGTGCTTTTCAGGAATGTCGTGGGGTGTGTTGGATTCAAAGGAAGAGGATTTTCTTCCTAGGTCGCTCTCTCTTGCAACTCTACCTTCTTTAGTGAGCAGGAAGGAGCCTTGCTTCCTCTCCCAAGCTTTTGTTGGGAGGCAACCCCAAAGAAGGTCTAGGCTTGGGAGAAAGAGCAAAGATTTTCCCTTTAATCAGCTTTAAAAACATCAACTAGTTACAGGTCAGTTTACAGGCATCTCAGTAAATTCTTTCTTTTAAGCTGCCTCTTGTGGCCCATTTGGTTTTGCATTTTCCCTCCGTCTGCTGACATAAGGATTTAAAGGTGCATGTGGAGAAAAGGCAAAATTGAGACTGGTTTTGTAATCACCATGCTTCTACTGGGAGGAATTTCAGAAAAAAGTTCTTTTATGTGTTAAAAAATTTCTTTGAAAGTTTCTGCGGATCCTCAACCATGGGGAACTGGTTCTCTAAGAAACAAGAGCAATGTTTTAAGCTAGTTCAGCAGTTACAGGGCTGTTGAACGTCTCCCACATAAAGGATTTTTGGCAGCTTCAGTGAGCCTCACGCCCGCCCAGTGAGCTCGGCAGCAGCACGGCTGTGCGGCTGTGCGCGTGCACTCGCAGCGCAGCTGCGGCCACCTGCGCATGCGCACTGTCGGCGTCAAGTGGGGGCTGAGTCTCTCTGCTGGGATGAGCGGCAGCTTTGAGGGGGGAAACAGAGCAGGTTAAAACTCCAATTTTTAAAAAAGTAAATGTATTTGCCGGTAGAGAAAAAACTGTTTCTGAAAGTTGTGAATGTGTTCATAAATTTGTCAATCTAAAGCGAGCTATAAGTGGGATAGGGGGTGTGATGTGCTAAAAAAAATATTAAAAATCCTCCTTGTTTATGCCAGAGCTGTGACCTTTACTATAAAAATGAAATACAGGTATGCTGTCTCCCGGGGGGAACTAGCCCTTCTTCACGGAAGACAAAGTAACATTTTTTTAACTTAGTACCTGTAAACACTGATTCTTTCCTTAGGGAAGAACTGGCTCTTCTCCCGAAGGGAATGGTTAGTCAATCGAGTCACAAAAAGCCCGTGGCACACAACCATTTTTGTCTAAAACATATTTTTTCAGAGCACGTCCCCCCTCCCATCTTTCCCACTTTCCTTGAAAACTGTGAGCGCATTGCAACTTGCAGAAACAGCAGGGGCCTGTCTTTCCAAGCTAAGCAAATTACTAAGAATGTCCTGATTGCCAAGCCCTTAGCAAGGCATCCCCATCTACAGTAGAATCTTCTAAAAATATACAAGCCCATTGGCTTGAGGCCTTTAGTCATTTAAGATGGCCTCAGCAAGTTAAAACTGATAATGGCCCTGGATACCTTGCCCATTCTACCTAGGTTTTTCTTCAGCATTGGAATATCCAACATAAAGCAGGAATATTTTACAATCCAACCTGTCAGACAATTTGTAGAACAGGCTCATCATATTTTCAAAAATCTTCTTAAAAAACAGAAAAAGGGTGAGTCATGAGTCCTTCCCCCCCAAAATTTGATTATGTTAGCCCTGTTTACCTATAATTTTCTAAATTGTGATGAATCACTTTGTACTACAATTGAGAAACATTTTCAGAAGGAGCCAAAGTCATCTTATGCTCAGGTTTTATATAGAGATCCACTGGGAGATGGCTCTTGGCAAGGCCCTGTAGATCTCTTAACTTGGGGAAGAGGGGGTGTGTGTGTTTCCATCCCTACAGGTCCTGCCTGGCTGACAGCCAAAAGAGTTAAAGCCTTATCATGAGCGGGACAGACACCAAACTCTGCTACCTGGAGCTGAGAACCAGTCGACTGACAGACCAGATGGCCCAGCTGACCCTGAACAACCAGAAGGAAAACGGACACCCACACCATCACTCACGGGCCTGGGTCCACCAACGGAGGAGGATGGGGCCTGCCCAATGACAGGGGCCAAGGCTCAGGCGCCTCCTGCAGAGAGCAACAACCCCTCCATGCCCCATAATGTCCAATGGTTGAACCCTAAAAATCGTTTCAGTGGACTGAACTTACAAGTTTGGGTCCTAGCAGCCCTTGGATCCCCCTTTGTCTTAATCCTTATTTGTACTTTATGATGTATATGAAGGTTGTTTTCTTAAGATTGCATTTGGGAATAGCAAATAGTAGGTTTCACAGGTTTAACAGCTACAATAGCATTTACAAATGAAAAAGTGGGGAGATTAGATATTGGGAACCGCCCTGCCTGGTTTCAGAGGCTATAACCCACCATGGCTAGGCTAAGTAAAAGCCCAAGGTACCTGCTTCATCTGGGTCTGTTCTGCCATGAGGATCTGAGCCACTGAGGAGACAAAGCTTATATTCCTGGCAGGAGCACCGCCTCTGTCCACTTTACTTCAGCCTGCCTGGCCCTCAATGCTTGGTCGGTTAACCAATGACGGGTAAGATCCCTCAAGGGAGGGGGCTACCTAAGACAGGCACGATCACATGGGAGGCCCTCAGGGAAGGACTTGGGGGCTATAGAAAAAGGGGGTGATGGACCCTTGCCCCTCGGCTATCATGACATAGCCTGAGTCCTCATTCTGTCTGCAGGAAGTCTCCTCTTAATCTCTTGGCTGACTGCCTTCCCCAGCTCCACCTAAGTCTGAAACAATGCCGGAGGTGGGTGCAGCCCTATGCTGGAAAGGGCAGGTTCCCTGGGGCCTAAGAGAATCAGGCCTAAGAAAGAAAGCATAAAATCCTATGAAACCTACTTTGCTAGTACCCTCAATTTAAATGATAAGGGTCCAAGCCTGAAATAAGTTTGTTTCCCCAGAATTTTATGGCCCTTTAGCTATTTGACCCTGACTCAAAATAGGCCCTCAGAGTTCTTTGAATGTTATCTATTTGACCATTACTGCCTGACAATGATTGATTGGGCTTAATCTGAGAATGTGGGTCTTTGGAACCACTGGTTGCTTACTGATTATAATAATGCTCTATGTACTTTGATGTATTTGCAAATTCTTTTCCCAGGGTCGTGTGAGAGACCAGCAAGTAGCAAGCTTTGTGGGATCATAGTGGTTTTAACTAAAACCAAGGGGGGAGATGTGGAAGACCCTTCTGCATGGCGTGGGCCCAGCTCCCACTTGGAGATGCACAGGACCCACACCTGCAGGTAGGTTCTCTCATGGGAAATCAAGTTTGCAATGTGCCTAAGCCACTTTGAGTCTTGCTTTTGCTGAAATTCCCTCACCCTGATTGACACAGCAAGTGCTTACTGTAACTTCCTAAAATCCATGCTAAAACTCCCCAGTGTGGAGTGTAACTGGCTCAACCACTTTTCCCTTTTCATTTGCCAATATCCTTCTGTGATGTCATTAGCAGCAGTATCTCCTTTGTTGTCCGTAAAAGGTAACCACCTATAGTGAACCTGTGCATAGTAAGTGAGGATCATCACATAATGTGACCAGAAACCCAAATAAAGGCCAGTCATGGAGGAGACCGGGGCTTTTGGTCCTCTTGAGAGAAAGGCCGTGCTGCCCTTTTTCCTCCACCGGACTCGGTAGTCCGTGTGAATGTCTCATTTCATCCATGATGATGTGGACACTGCGGGCCGGTGTCTGCATCACAGGAGAAACACTCTCAGGCCTGACTCACAGATGGGTTGCTTTGATACTAGCCCAAAAATGAATTGTTACGGCTACACAGCCCCACTTAGGGGCAGCCCTAAAGGACAATGGTTAAGGGAAATTCTCCCCGTGGGCCCAGCTGTAAGGGCTGCACTTGGGCATTCATGTTGTGCAGAGGGCAAAAACGGTCTGAGGTATGGATTTAAATATACTCACGGGCAATGGATGGCAAAGAGTTTATTTGAATGATACCGTTTGGCTCTCACACATATTCAACCTGGCAGTGCAGGGAAGTCGACCAATGGAGCCAGAACTTGGAAGCAAATACCTCGTCATTCTCTACAGCTCTCATAAGGTCCCAGTGGGATCGAGTCCCAGTCACCCACAGCAGTGAGGACTGGGACATGGCTAAGGCAGGTGAAATGAGTGGGGTACTCACCTCCAGTGCACAACTGAAGAGGGCACTGAGAAATTCAATAATCCAGGTTAATAATATTTTCATATCTTTTTAAAAATCAAAATCAGTATAAAAATTCATATGAACGAAGTATAAACATTTTAAGGAAAGGGAGGGTCAGTATTGCTCATTTTTTCCTTTGGCCTCCAGCTCCGCGGCGTCTCAGCCTAGCCCTGTCACTGATTCCACCCATGGCCAACGGCCAGCTCACAGCACGGTTCGTGTTGGCCTTGCCTCCTTCCCTCCTCGCTCCCCCAGGCCTTCACCCCTTTCCCTAGGGTTACTACTCAGGATCAGCTACCTCCACATGAGTTCTTGTCTCAGGCTTTGCTTCTTTAGCGGGGGAGAGAGGAGGGATGAAATCCAAGCTAAGTAAGGCAGTGATCACACGATGGTAAATACTCACTTAATGTCATTGATAGGTTTTTGGAAACTTCGACTTTAAGCAAAACCACATATAAAGAACCAGCTTTATCATAGGCTAATTGATATAAACAAGAGTTAACTCCCCACAACATATCTCTGGCCACAAAAAACAACACCAAACTTCTAAATAAAGACCCAAACACTTCTAATAATAAACATGGAAGAAAATGTGAGCTATATATATATGCCTAAGAAAAATTAGTGAAAACAAGTAAGCATTATTTTCCAACCCACTTTCTCCAGGTCAGGGTCATGGGTGGCCAGAGACTATCCCAGAAGCTCAGGATTCGAGGCCAGAACTCACCCTGGACAGGACACCCTTCCATCACAGGGCCATGCACATGTGTACACGCACACACTCAGACTGGGATGACTGAGACACATATATTCACCTTACACGCCCATCTTTGGGATGTGGGAGGAAGCCGGAGAAAACTCACACAGACCTGGGCAGACGTGGAAACACCACACAGACAGTGGCCTGGGCCGGGAATTGACTTTTTCCCCTCATCAACATTATAACAAAGTGGCATTGAATGAAATGTTATTTGAGGACATAATATATATACATATGCATGCATGCTATATATATATTATATATACATATATGTGAAGGATATTTTTAAAAATAAAGGGAAGTGCTATTAATAATTGCACTGGATTACTGGGCATCAGTCTGAGCTGTCCCGGCACATTAGGACGTACGGCCTGACAATGAATTGTCTGCAATAATACAGACAGTTACACTGAGGTGCCAGGGGAGTGGGATGCCAGGCTAAGAGGAGGCTACAAAAAATGGGGTGGAAATGTCCCTCGGCCTCTTAACCAGGGCCTGGAGAAGCAAACACACTTGTACAAAATCTCCAAGAAGGTTCGACCTTCAACCTGTCAAGTTCGTGGGTCTCAGAACGCTCTAGGCAGCCCCAGGCAGGCTAGCTCACACAACAGCAGAGGGGCCTTAAGCCTGGACGCTGAGCAGCCGTGGTCCCTGCTGTGGTTACTCAGCTAGATCTGGGTGCCAGACTGGATCTGCTCCTTGCTCCCTCCTCCCCAGTCCTTGGACTGGGGGAGGTCCATTCTGCCTACGGGAGGCCTTCCAGTCCCAGAAGGCTCTGGCAGCTGCCCCATAAAGAGCCCTGGGGACGTGGAGAAAGGAAGTGATCAAAAGCAGAATCCAGGAATAGTGACAGCAGCGTCTCCATTAAGTGCTCTCACAGTGGGCCAGGCTCCCGCGTTGAATTCCCTAGAGACCCTGGGATGACCCTTGCTCCCGACCTCCCTTCGTCCCAGCCACTCTCTGACGCAGTGTGACCTTGCCCATCTCTTCCGGGCTCTGGGCCTGTTTCCCCTTTTTCAAGGTGAGGCTCCGGGCTGTCCCGTAGGCGCTTCCCCGGGTTCGGCCGGCTGGTGACCAAACCCAGTTGGCACTGCTGGGGAGTGGGCGCCCTGCCAACTGGCGCCGGACACTAGCGCGGCGCGGGTGCCAGAGGAGAGGGCGCACTGTCGCCGCGGCGCTGTCCCCGCACAGGTTCCCCCGGAGCACCGGTTCCATTGACTCACGTCCTCGCCCCGCCCGCCGGAGGCCAGCTGAGCTCCGACTCCAGATTGGAAGGGACCACAGAGAGACCCGTGCCCGGGGCAAGGGGCAGAGGCCGACCTGTCAAAGACTTTGCTCTCCAGCCCCGGCCCCTCCCTTTCGCCCGCTCTCCCCAGTGAGGCCCGGCTCCGAGGCCTGGGTCGGGTTGCTCAGCTCTTCGGGGCCACGGGAGACGAGGAGGGCTCTGGAGCCGAGCTTCCTCCCCTACACGCAGGTGGCCTCACTGTGCTCCAAGCCCCTGAAGAGTCCCCATCGGGGTCTTGTGGGACGGGGAGGCGGGACCGGAGGCGGAGCCGACCCGGGAGCCCCACCCCAGCGGTCCGGGCCGCTTTCCCCTCCCCAGCCGCACCCGGGATGGAGGTGTGGTCCCGAGTTTCTGCAGTGGCTTCCAGCTTTGCGTCCAGATCCCGCGAGCGGTCCCAAGCCCTCAGCAGGTTTCCCGGGAACCGACCCCCGCGGCGCGCCCCAGTTTCCGCAGCCCGCCTCCCCCAGAACGCTCTGACGCGCTCGGATAACGCCCTGGGCTGCGCAACGTGCGCCGGGGAACGCTCTTATCATCGCCCCCTGTTGCAAGCTGCGGAGCGGCGGCGGGAAGCATGCGGGACTACGACGAGATGACCGCCTTCCTGGGCGAGTGGGGGCCCTTCCAGCGCCTCATCTTCTTTCTGCTCAGCGCCAGCATCATCCCCAACGGCTTCAACGGTATGTCAATCGTGTTCCTGGCGGGGACCCCGGAGCACCGCTGCCGGGTGCCGGACAGCGCGAACCTGAGCAGCGCCTGGCGCAACCACAGTGTCCCGCTGCGGCTGCAGGACGGCCGTCAGGTGCCTCACAGCTGCCGGCGCTACCGGCTCGCGGCGATCGCCAACTTCTCAGCGCTGGGGCTGGAGCCGGTGCGCGATGTGGACCTGGAGCAGCTGGAGCAGGAGAGCTGCCTGGATGGCTGGGAGTTCAGCCAGGACGTCTACCTGTCCACCATCGTGACCGAGGTGGGTGTGTGAGCAGCCCTCGGTCTGTGTCAGTCCCCCTCGAGACCCCCCACTCTGGCTGGCTCGCCAATGGGTTATGCTTCTAACACAGGTGTGCAGCCCAAGAGAGCAGGATTCACATTAAGCTCATTCTTGATCTCTCCGTCCAGCATGGAGAGGATGGAGAAGGGAGTATTATGGCCAACTGTCTTTTCCTTTCAGAGTTTCACAACAGATGAGGTTGTTTCTCAAGATGATGTCCTAGGGAGGCCCAGCCCCAGGCTTTCCAGATGTGCAGGCTGAGTCAAGCTCTGCCATAGGCAGGAGGAGGGGTATAGGGAACACTACTGAGCCCGAGTGCAGACACGAAGGGGCAGGTCTGCCCGTTCCTGACCACAGGCTTCTGGATGCATCAGGGGCCTACTGCTCTGCCATATGCTTGTGGTGAGGCTTGGCCCTGTCTGGAGTCTCCAGTTTCTCTGGAAAGGAGCAAAGGTCCTGCTGATGCCAGCTGAGTGCAGGGAGCCAGAGAGGAGTAACTGTGGTCCCAAGGCACACGTGAAGGGACAGACACATGGACACATGAGTACAGGGCCCGGTGGTGGACAGGGGATCCAGCTTATGTCATTAGCTTCTTAGCATCCTAAGTGATTTGGTGGCAGGTTTTCCAAGTTCCAGAAGTCCAGATACACACACGCTTCACCCCCTTCATTTCCTGCCTTGCATCTGGTAAGAGCCAGGAGAGGCTGGGTCAGGGGCACACTTCCTTCTGAGGAGGGCATCCTCACAGACTAGTTTCCTGCTACCAATCCTGCAGGAAGGATTCTCCAGCTTCTGGCCCCTCCTCTGCTCTATGTTCCTCCCAAGAAAGTCGTGAGGGTGGCCTCTGCTTATCCCCTTCCTTCAGCACAATGTGGCAGCCATCAGACATGTGGCTAGCTTCATTCTGAGCACCAGGCTTAAGCATCTCAAAGCTCAGATGCCCATGGGGGACACCAGCCATGTTCCAGAGAGGGCTAATACCAACCTTGGTTAGTAACAGGGTTCTGGAGCCTGAATTCAAATCCTGACTGGCTTGCTGTGTGACCTGGGGCAAATATATTACCCTCTCTGTGGGAATAACAGGGTGAAGAAATACTCCAAGAAAGGGGAGGGGGAGGATAAAATTTGAGCCGAGTCTGGACATATGAGCAGGGCTTATCCAGGCAATGAACATGGCAGATTCCGGGAGTGGACTTCCTTAGACCAGGCTGGCTGGAGCTCAGAGGATGACAGGTGGAGCCAGAAATGCCTACAGAGGCCAGTTCACAGTGGGTCTTGTAGGAAAGCAGAGGAGTTGACTTTATTCTGAGAATAGTCAGGGTTCTACACAAGGGGTAACGCGTCCAGATTTGTGTTTTTAGAAAGAGCTCACTGTAGCTGCTATGAAAAGAGAGAAGAATAGTGAGGAAACCGTGGGAGTTGCCTTGGAAGAGACTGGTGGCCAGCCAGGAGTGGTGCTGTGGGATCTACACGACCTGTGCAAAGTGGGCTCAGCCTGGGGACAACCTCGGCCTCCCACTGGCATCGGTGCCATGCCTAGCTTGGGCCCTGAGCTGGCCTTGCTTCTCCAGCTTTGATCCCCGAGGAGGGCCTCCTGGCGCTTGCCCACCCCCTGCCCACAGCCTGGCCCAGGGCCACTTACAGCTGGGGGCCAGCTCATCCCACCTCAGTTTCTGGAAGTGTCGTCAGCAGCTAAGCTGGAGCTGGCCCCACTGGCCGCAGCCCTCCCTGACAGCTGCGTCGGTCACTCTTTGCCCTTCCTTGCTGGTTTTGTCCACCTCAGGTTTCAGGGGCGGGTAGCCACTGGTCCAAGTCCACAGCCACCCTGTTGTGCCCTGCTGTGGGGATGCACTTCACCACACACACACACACACACACATAGCAGGGTTTGTTTTTTTCTCATCAGCCTTTACCTTCTTCGCTTCCTTTTTGAGTGGTAGGAGTCAAATAAAAGGCAGGTGGTGGTTGGGAGGAAGGTGGGAGAGGCCCCAGGGTGACTAGCATGGGTGATGCTCCCCGGAGAGTTGGTGGCACAGGAGGAGCTCTGGAGCATCCGTTCTGACTCCAGCGCTAAGCACCTGCCTGACTTCAGCCTGTCACGTCGCTGCTCGAAGCCTCACTTTCCTCACCTGTATGAGCAGATGCAGGTGTGTGAAAAGGTGCTCAACACCACTGATTATTAGGGGAATACAAAGGCAAATCGAAACCACAATGAGACATCACCTTGTACCCATTAGGATGCTGGCTGTTATTTAAAAAAAAAAAACAAAAAAACGAAAATAAGTCTTGGCAGGATGTGGAGGAACTGGAATCCTTGAGCACTGCTGGTGGAGTGCAGACTGGTGCAGGCACTGTGGAACACAGATGCAGTTCCTCAAAAATTAAAAATAGGGTTACTATATGATCCTGCAATACGACGTCTTGGCATACATACAGAAAACGATTGACGGCAGGGACTTGAAGAGAGATTTGTACACCTGTGGCCATTACAACATTATTCAAAATAGCCAATAAGTGGGCATAACCCAAGTGTCCATCAGCAGATGAGTGGGTAGGTGAGAGGTGGCAGGGGCCCTGCAGATGTGTCTGCCTCTGCGTGTTCGCAGTGGTTTCCTTCCGTGGGGCTGTTGGAAAAGTTCAATTTACTCGTCCTGTGCAGTAAGAATCACATTCTAGTAAACTTTATTTTGAAGTGATTTTTGATTTAGTGAAAATAGCAGAGAATTCACATGGACCCTCCATACAGGTTCCTGTAATGTTCACAGTTTTCATAACCGTAATTCATTTATTCAAACCAGGAAATTAACATTGGTTACAATAGTGTTAACTAAATTTTAGATCTTGTTGGAATTTCAGCAGTTTTCCCACTAATGTCCTTTTTCTGTGTTAGGATCCTGTCCAGGGTTTTACACCGTGTTGGGTTGTAATGTCTTTTTGGTCTCCAATCTGGGGTAGTTCCTCTGTCTTTTCTCATGTTTTGTGACCTTGACACTTTCTATGAACCTATCAGTTATTCTGAGGAGTGTCCTTCAGTTTGGATTTGTGTGGTTTGTCTCATGATAAGATTGAGTTTCTGAGTGTTTTGGTAAGAATACCGTAGAAGGGATGTATCCTCAGGTCATCACAGCAGCGGGTACGTGATATCAACATGGTTTATTCCTGGTGATGCTAACTGTGGTCGTTGATGGGCGAGACCTGGTTCTTCTTGCCGACACATGTGAAGAATTACAGATCAGCAAATCTGTTAGCATGTAATCAGTTTATTTGTGGCCTGTTCCCATGGAAGAGAACAGGACTGGGTAGAGTAGGGGGTGAAAGGCAAAGTTTCAGAGCAAAGCAGGGTGACAAAAGCAAGAGCGGCTGAAGCCCAGGGTGGCAAGCCCCCAGGCAGCCTGAGGCTGGGTGGCCAGAGGCCCAATGGCCTGAGAGCTAGGAGCACCCCAAGCCCCCGAGAGAGAGCGAGTCCTTTGTTCTGAGGAATTATATAGTTAGTGGGATAGGAAAAAAAAGTTACGTATTGATTAACGGGTAAATGCAGTGCCAGCTTTCCCAGGGGAGGTGACTACCCAAACTTAGGTATGTGTGGGGGTCTGTTAGCCTCAATCCTTATCTTGCTCCAGACCCCATTTGTCCATCTTGTTGTAAAACAAATACATGACAGGATGCAGTTAATTAAAATTGGGGCACTTTCCAAAGTTATTTATGGGCTCTTTCTGTAAGCATCAGGGACTCCCTCCTAAAACAGATAGTGACCAAAGGTAGGCAATTAACCAAAGCTGTTTTATGGGCTCTTTGGGCACTGGGGACCCTCTCCCACATTCAGGCCTTGGGATGAAAGCACAGTTTCAAGGCCGCCTTTCCCAGACAGTGGAAACGCTACACAGAATTTCAAGGATTTCCCTTCTTTCTTGCTAAACATAGTGTTTCTTGTGATGTTGGAACACCTGGCAATATTATTGGACCAGGCTCAGGACTGCTGAGTTAGCATGTAAGACCTGTCTCCTTCCTCCCCCCTGCGTCGGTTTACTATTTATTCTACCTAATTGGTAAAAGGCGTTTCCTGGCAACCAGGGTGCTAAATGCTGGCCAGTAACAGTGTTGCAGTCTCAGAGTTCTTCCTCTGTTGTCTCCTGCCTCTTGGTCACTTGGTTACATCCATGTCTGCTGGGGTTCTACACTGTACAGCTACTATTTTCCCCTTTATCATCAGTAAATATCTCCAGGGAGATACTGAGGCTGTACAAAGTATCTCCTGTTTCTCCTCAGACTTTCAACCACTGATTATAGCATCCGTCACAGGACCTTAACTAAAACAACTATTTCTGTGGCACTTGCCTAGTGGTGATTTTTGCATCTTCCACATTCCTTCTAATGTATCAATCGGGATTCTGCAAAGAAGAACTTCCCCTTCACTCCTATGTGGTATTTATCTATACAATTACAACTTTGTATCAGCAGAGACTCACACATATTTATGTTGTTCCATGAGTTATAAACTAATACTCTCTTTATTCATTCTGTTTGTTGCCTCAGTGGTGCCAGCTTGACCCAAATTGTTCTTCATTTTCAAGGTAAAGAGTGTAAAAGTCAGGCTAGGGTCCTTCACTGGTCTCTGGAGCCAGGGCTAGAGGAGGAGTGTGTGTGGACCCAGGGCGAGGCGTGTCAGTCACCCCACCAGCAGAAAGAATAGGAGCACATGGAGTCTGGCCCAGCAGACTGAGACTGAAGCTTTGTTGGGGGAAGCAAGGGGCCTGAGTGTCTCAACTATCAGACGATGGAGTCCTTCTCACTGAGACCAAGGGCAGCGGCAAGAGCCATCTCCACGGGCAGCACCCTCTACAGAGCCCCTCAGTGTTATGGGCCTGCAGAGCCAAGCCCTATGTGTGAGGAAGCTCAGAGGCCTCTGGCCTGAGGCTGAAGGATCAGGGAGGGCCCTCCTCTCCAGGACTAGATGCCTGAGAAGGGCCGCAGGCTGACCAGTGGGGTGAGCCTAGCTTCTGGCCAGGGACTAATCATGGGCTGACCTCTGCCTCACATACTGCTTTTTCCGTGGACCCTCTTCAGTCCGTGGGCTGGGAAAACGAGGCAGTCACCTCTGAGCCAGGCCCCATGCTCCACAGGCCCTGGCAGAGCCTGGTTTCGCTAAGAACCACCCTTCTGTGGCAAGCCGCCAGTGGCCTGAGGCAGGGCTGCTTCCTCACCAGACAGACTTGTAACCTCTCCAGCAGCTGGGTGCTTCCTCTAGAAACCTGTGGGCAGAGCGGCTGGTGGTTGTACCTTGAAGCGTGATAGTCTCCAGCAAAGGGCCTAGACCTCTGGAGGCACTAGCCTTGTGTGTCTTTCCTGGGAGCTGGGGTCAGGGTACTGACAAAGCAGGACACACTGATTTCCACCCACAGTCCAAAGTTAGGAGGTGGGAACATAGGGCATCACCTCTGCTGACAGGACACTTATGGGAGGCATTAGGAGCAACAAAGGAGGGGAGGAGGAGACAGACCGAGCCTGGCATCTGGCACAGGAATGCATTCGACAGCACACGGGGACATCCCTCCCCCAGGGCCTGGCTGGGCCTGGCTGGGCTCTGGCAAAGATGAAGACTTTGAGGGGTAAGCAGGTTTAGGCAGTTTTCTTTCCATCGTGCGCGTGCAGGCTGCCTTGAGATACTGCTAGACGTTGTGGAGACTGACAGCTTTGCTATAAAACTAGCCTGAGTATTCACCAAGTTCACACTCAGACCTGCCCTCTGGCAGATTCCAAAGGGGATGAGGTGTGGGGACCTGTGCCTCCAGCCAACACCAGTTAGACTTTTATTTCCAGTCAGTGCTTCAGAAAGAGAAGCCACTTGCCAGAAAGCAAATAAAGGAGGCTCAGGGGTACTCCCTAGCTCTGGCCTGAATGTTCTTCCCTGTTGGTTTGACAGTGGCCACACCCCAAACAATCTGCTTGTGGCCTCCCAGCTATGTTCCTCTGACAATGGCCACCAGGATCTCAGAATGTGCTTTTGTCCAGAGGCTGTTTCATCCACACCTCCTGCCAAGTTTCTGGATAAACAGACTTTGTCTGCCCCTCGTGGTGGGCAGCTGAAACCTCACACAGTCTAGGAGGTGGGGTGGCGTGTTGTCAAAAACCAGGCTTTGGTGGAGCTGATCAGAGCAGCAGCAAATGCCTCAGGCCTCTGAAAGGACTGAAGTCTCTCCTCTGTGACAGGCCAAACTGGATTTATATTCAGGGCTCAAGCAGGCCTGCCTTGTTGCCTGAAACCTTGGCGTGGTAGTAAGCTTGTTTCTGGAGCCCCAGAGAAAGGCAAGGATCCCCGTGTGGAACAGAGATGGTGCACAGAGAAGGGAGGCTCTGGGGAGAGGCTGGGTTGACTCACATGCCCTAGCACTTGGCATAGACAGCTCAAGTCTAGTGTTTCCTGCTCTGTGTCTGCGAGACTGTAGGGAAGGTTCACAGGGGCACAGACCCCATTCCATTTGCTCACATTCCCGGAGTGAAGCCTGGGAGAGCCGTGATGTGCTCCACGTTGGGCTGCAAGAGGAGAGCCAAGTCCCCAAGTGCCCCTTCTCCTTCCCTCAGGTGCTCCATCCCCACCCCTACCATCCCACTCAAACTTCCCGGGTCTTTGCTTTGGGTAAGCCTCCCAATGACCACAGAACCCTTCTCTGAGGCCTCTCCACCTCTGGTTGCTTTTTATTTACCTCTAATATGAAGAAAGATACTGAGAACATTTTAAGGTTTAGCCCACCTCAATCTCCTGAGCTCCAAGGTGCACAGGCTTAACTCTTAGTGAATGCAGCCAGGAGATTAGAGGATTAGATTAGATAGGCTATCTCCGTTTTGTTTACACCTTTTTCTGGGGTTTTGTTCTGTTCTTTCATTTGGAGTACACACACACACACACACACACACACACACACACACACATCTCTCTGTCTTCTCAATTTGGCAGCCTCCCTGTGTTTGTTTTGGTGTTTTAGGTACAGCTGCTTTGACTCTCTGCCTTAGTTGTATGGTCTAGTGTAGAAAAAGACACCTGTAAATTGTGTGGGGCAGAGCCTTAGATAATCGCCAGGGCAGGGCAACCCGCCTCACTGCTTTCTGGCTCTGAGTGTGTGTATGGGGCAGGGCGAGGGGTGGCTCAGGGGACAATGCTGCTGCCTGGCTTCTGGAGGTTTGCCTGGCACTCACCCCATTTCCAGTCACTTCACCTGCCTCCTATGTGATTGGTGCTCTTCCAGCTGCTGCCCTGAGGTTTGCATAGTTCTAAATCCATGCAGGCCATTTAAGCTTGAAAATCTGGCAGTTTCTTCTACCGCTCCAACCCCCACTGGTTTTATAGCCAGAGGTAATGGGGATTTATTTTCCCAGCTCTGGAATCCTAGGCTGCGTGGTCTGGGTGGAGGCTGGGATCTCTCGTTCCCAAGGTATTCCTCCTGATTTTTATCCACCACACGTGAATGTGGGACTCTCCCAATCCATGGCCATTGCCTCCGCCTCTCTGCCCCGTCTCCACAGCTCCGACCTTCCTTCCCATCTAGATGGATGTGGCTTCATTAAATCTTTGGTTGTTGGACTTCCATACAGCTCGATTTTCTGATGGATCTGTGTGTTTTTGAGACCTGGTTATAATTCTTTCTATGGTTGTGTGAGGAGGTGAAGTGTGTCTACCTATGCCTCCATCTTGACTGGAAGTCTGGGAAACTTCTTTAAGCAGCAAGAAAAATATGATTTGTCATATACAAGGAAACCCTAATAATATTTACATTTGACTTCTCATCAGAAACCATGG
This sequence comes from Anoura caudifer, assembly GCA_004027475.1. Lineage (NCBI taxonomy): Eukaryota > Metazoa > Chordata > Mammalia > Chiroptera > Phyllostomidae > Anoura > Anoura caudifer. The sequence goes on from PVKU01004952.1 coordinate 46,022, forward strand.
AGACCAGAAGGCAGTGGGATAGGACACCATATTCACAGTGCTGAAAGAAAAATGATGTTAACCATGAATCTCATCTCTAGCAGCACAGTCTTTTGAAAATGAAATATATTTCCAGATGAACAAAAACAGAGAAATTTTTGCTTGCAGTACTTCCTTACAAAAATACTAAAGAAGTCCTTCATGAATTAAGTTTTTTAAAAAAAAAACATAAAATATGCTCTGAAAAAACGTGCTCTGGAAGCATGTTTGAAAACAAATTCAAGACCTGAATAAACGGAAAGAGATTGCATGTTCTGTTCAGGAAGCAGATTACTTAATATAGTTAAGATGGCAACACTCTCCAAATTGATCTGTTACAGAGTCAACACAAAAGATGCTCAATATTATTAATCATTAGGGAAATGCAAATCAAAACCACAAGAAGGTACTTCTCGACACCCACTGGGACAGTTAAAATTAAAGACATACGGTACAATAACAAATGTTGGTAAGAATGGGAAGAAATCGAAACCCTCCTTCATTGCTATTGGAATTGTAAAATGGTGCAGCCACTTGAGAAAAAAGTCTGGGAGTCTCTCAAAAGGTTAAATGTAGATTTATCACATGACTCGGCAATTCTACTACATATATTCCAAAAACACACTAAAAGTAAAAACATATGTCCATGCAAAATCTTATGCACAAAAGTTCTTAACGGTATCGTTCATAACAGCCCAAAAGTAGAAACAACCCAAACTCTCTCAGCCTATGAAGGGCTAAATGAAATGCATTTCCCATGCAGAGGTAGATTATTCCACCGTAAAGAGGGTGAAGCACTGGCACATGCTACACAACGTGGATGGACCTTGAAAACATTATACTCAGTGACAAAAGCCAGACACAAAAGACCATGTATTGTATGACTCCAGTTACATGACATGTCCAGACCTGGAAAAATCCATGGAGACAGATAGTGTATGAGCAGTTGCCAGGCGCTGGGTGGTGAAACATTCTAAAATTAGACCGTGCTGATGGTTGCACAACCCTGTGGCTGTACTGAATGCCTCGGAAATGTGCACATTCAAAGAGTGAATTTTATGGCATGTGAATTAGGTCTCAATATAGCTGTTATAATAAAAAAGAATGAAATAGCCGGCTTCTTTTTCCCCAATGGTTTAGAAGTTTCCAGCTTTAAATCACAAGTAAGTCATAAAGAAGAAATTGGGGTGGTGTACATTCTATTATTAACTAACTACTACTTCTTATTTCCCCCCCTCCCTTGGAATGAAAAATAACTATAAGAGGATGTGATCAAAATCCCTTTTTCATCCTTACATGGATTAATGTGAATTTCTCATTTACGCTCATCTCCGAGATTGAAGGCCACTGATAAGGGGATTTTGTACCTTAATGTGAAAGCTCATTGGTCACAGAATACAAAGTTCTTGTTTCTAAGACTCTCTTTTGCTCACTCAGGTTTAACTGTAACCTGCTCTGCTTACACATTCATCCTGTTTTGCTTGGGACAAGGGTGTGAAGCCAGTAGAAAGGGCACTGCCATGTAATGAGGCCTGTAATGTGTCAGGCACTGTGTCAGATGCTCTACTTACATTTCCTGCCCAGTGCTCACAGCCTCCCCACAAAGGAGCATTACCATCTCCCCTTTGGGGATGAAAAAGCAGGCTGACAGGGGAGAGTGAGCGGTCCAAAGTCTCATGGCAGTTAACAGGACCCAAGACAGCCTGTGCCCCTTGCTCAGCATCAAGCTGCCTTCCAGAGTTCTCATTTCTGCCCAGTTCTTCATGGCCCTGTACGGCTGTGGCAAAGGCTAAAACTTCGGCTACCTGAAGAGTTCAAGGTTGAAGGTGATTTTCAAAGGACACTGTATGATACCACACATTTTCCAAACTTATTTTCCATTACTCCTAATTTCTCAACATTTGTTTATCAACAGTGTGTTAAGTCTGTACCACGTGCAAGCATTAGTTACCTCCAAGAGTTATACGAGTAGGTTCAGGTTTCAGCACTCCATCCATCTGTAGGAGAATGGGGAAGGGGCGCCTCTTCTCCACTCCAGCCAGAGAGCATGGGCACAGGGGCCCAGCACAGAGCCCGCCCCGCCCCGGCCTGCTGGGCTCATGCATGCCCACATGCATGCCTGTTCCATCCTATAAAATATGCTTGACCTTGAATTTTGTGGAGGCTGCAGCCATGTCTGTTCTGCGCCCCACACAGAGTCAGGCCCAGAGCAGGTGTTCAATGATGGCTGGATAAATGATTAAGCAAGTCCCTTTACCGATCCACGAGAACGTGGGCTGGTTGTTCCGTGCTCTTCGCCTTCATTTCCTCAGTTGTACACGGGGATAAAGAGAGTGCCCACTTCACGTGGCAGCTCGGAGGTCCCATGAGACCATACAGTGCACACAGCGAACGCTCAACCCGCTCTAGTCGACATTCCCATTATTACTGTCAGGAGGGATGAGAGGCACACCCTTCTCTGGCAAGAGTGACCTCCTGCCCCCTTTTACCTGGTGACCTGGGTTTTTATTTCTCAAAGCAGAGCTGAAGGCCACGTGGTTCAGCCACATGGAGCTCACTCTGCTCTGTTGGGAAATCTTGGTCTGAGCCCCTGAGGATGAGGACGCATTCACCCTGGGAGGACACACTGGGTGCCCCCACCCTGCTCAGTGTGGGCCAGTCAGTTCCCAAAATCCACTCTGTCCAGGGTGTGTGTGTGGGGGGGTACGTTTCAGAAATGTTAGGGTGTGACCTGAAATCACAGGCCCAGAGGAATGCCAGCTAGCTACTCACCTGGCCACCCATCAGCCTCTGAGCTGGCCATGTAGATGTGTGTCTGCGTGGGCAGGTGCACACGTGCACCTCTGTACACTCAGGACACAGAGCTGTCGCATCAAGGAAAAGACTATCTCCCACTGAGCCTGTCCTGTCACTGTCAAACAGAGAGAATTCCTTGGGGTCTGGCCTTGGACCCCCAAGACACATCCTTCAGGTCCCACGGAGCTGGGGACAGGCAGGACCTGTCCTCCCCAAGAACAGCCCCGTGGAGAGAGGGGCCCCTCTTCAGACTGACAGCTGATTTACTAGACTGCAGCTCCACCGGCCCCAGCTGGAACTTTGTCTGCCAATCCTGTGTCCTGTTACCAGGCCCTTTGCAGCTTTCCAAAAAGACTCCTTGGGCACTGCAACTTCCCAGGAGAGGGCCTGGCCCTGGAGCCAACCACAAGGAGCTGTGAGGTCCAGCTGCCTTCCCCTGCAGGCAGGCAGGAGCGGGACCTCTGAAGAGAGAGGGCAGCCTGCAAGGACCCAGGCAGGCGGCTGTCATGCACGTACCACATGCAGTTGCCTGCCATGCAACATGCCGTTGACAAGGCTTCTTGAGCCATTCTTCCCAGAGGGAGGGGGACTTCCAGCCAGGCTGCACGGCCTCCAGTGAGAGAACGATGGTGAGCTGGCCCACATCTCACCCTTCCCAGCGCCCCAACCAGTCCCGAAAGGGACCAAGTCCCGCTGCTTGAGTGGACTTTATGAGCAAGCAACCTGTCACACAGGGCCCATGCCTGCTTTTAATGTTCTGATAGCGACGTCTTGAAATTCTTAATTTTTGAACAAGGGGGTTTCTGCCTTTTCACTCTTGCACGGCTCCTGCAAATTACATGGCCAGTCCTGCCTGTGACCTTTGCTCATGCGATGTCCAGTGCCTCTCCTGACGGCCTTCCTCTTTTCTTTTTGTCTTTGCATCTTATCTGTCCCCCTCTAAGGCAGGGTCCTGAGAGAAAAAGCTCAAAAAAACGTGGAGAGAGACCACATTATCTTCAAAGGAGCTTTTCTGCTCTACAGCAGACAGAATGGTAAAGATCGGTAATGGACCCTTGGATACTTCTGCTGAGCTTGAGATCTGGGCTCTGTCGGAGCTGGAGGCATCCTACCCCTCGCCCTGGGGTCATGCTCCTTGGTGAAGTGTAGGGGAAGGAATTTAATAAGTTCATTTTGTCTGGCCTTTTGAGTTCATGTCCAAAGCTGGAGCTGTCTACAAGTTTGAGTTCAGAGACCTGAGCTGGTAGCTCACATGCCCTTTTACTTGCTATGGCTCCCAACAAACCCCAGTCTCAGAGCCTCAGTTTACTCCTCTGCAAAATGGGTCACAGTCCTCATCAGGAGGCTCTGGAGTCTCCATTGCTCATCTCGCTGTGCGTTGGAACAATCCCAAGCCTTTTCTGACGCTGGCCAGTGAGTTTGGGAAGTGGGTAGCCATTCATTCAGGTGCATGTCCTGTTTACCTTTTCCAATCCCTGGGCTGGCCAGGCCCATGAATCTTACCACACAATTCTGGAGGGTTTGTGACCTTTCCCTGAGCCCCATTCAGGGGTCCCCAGGTGACACAACCCTACTCTGGGCAGGGTCTCAGAGTCCTCCTTGGATCATGCATGAAGGGTGGAGAGCCCAGTTCCTGGTCCACATTGGTTTTATTCTGCACAGCTGTGCCTGGAGGTCCCACCTGTGGCCAGCACCAGTGGCACCAGGAGAGGCCATCTCATGAATCTGGCTGCTGTCTTATTTAGGACAGGGGTGTCCTCAAGCACTTTGGTTTCAACATCACAGAGCAACCCCTTTGTGAAAGAAAGTGTCTAGGAGGGGCTTCTCTCGGGTCTCAGTACTCAGGAACACTGAGCTTCTGCAGAGTGAGTTTGTCACTGTGCACTGCGGTCCTGTGCGCTGAGTGTCTGGGACACTCAGAGCCTGGTGCCAGGGCCTCCCTGGCATGGAGGCAGAGCCCTGGGCAGGACAGCTGGTGGCCAGCGGCCCCTCCGCTTGGTTGTTATGCGGGCCCTCCTCCCCTGTGCTTTCAGTTTGCCCCAGTTCCCTTGGCTTTTTGTTTCACACTTTTCTCTTTCATGCGTCCTTACACACACCTCTCTCTGCTGCAGAATGAGGAAATATGTGAATTCATGTTGAAGTCTATTTCAGCCCTGGCTGGGTGGCTCAGCTAGTTAGAGCATCATCCCATGTATCACAAGGTCACAGGTTTGATGCCTAGTCAGGGCACCTACAGGAGGCAACCAATCGATGTTTTCTCTGTCATGTTGATGTCTCTCTCTCTCCCTTATCAATAAAGATATCCTCAGGTGGCAATTTAAAAAATCTCTTTTGGGAAGTTGTGAGGATTAAGAACTGAATTGCTTTGCAAACAATGATGGAAGTGGCACCATCATTGAGTGGCGCTGGGATGGGGTGGTAGGGGTAGGAGGCAGGGGGTCTTTCCTCTGAACCAGTGATCTGGCCACACACAACAACCTCCTGACCCATACTCATTGGCACCTGTTTATTAAAAAAAAAAAAAAAAATAGCCCTGGCTGGTGTGGCTCAGTGGATGGAGCGCCAGCCTGCAAAGCAAAGGGTCATGGCTTGATTCCCAGTCAGGGCACATGCCTGGGTTGCGGGCCAGGTTCCCAGTAGGGGGTGAGTGAGAGGCAACCACACATTGATGTTTCTCTCCCTCTCTTTCTCCCTCCCATCCCCTTGCTCTAAAAATAAATAAATAAAATCTTTTTAAAAAATAAATAAATAAAAGTTCGTTGAACATGTTGAAATTTTTGCAACCTCCTTTGAGATCTTGCTGAATTGATTTAAGAGCTGGGAGGAACTGGAATTCTGGTAGAAAGCCTCATTTTATGGAGCAACCAGCAGGTTCTTGTTAGGGCTACAGCAGCCTGTGGGCCTTGGGCGATGGGAGGGCCCACACTTCTGGGAAGGAGGGTGGAGGAGTGTAGATGGGAGATAACATACCGCAACTCAGTGGGGTCCTGGATGGTGCCCTGGATGAGGCCCTGAGCTTGGTTTCTGGTGTGAATGGACCAGGGAGCACCAGGTTCTCCAGAGGAGTCTACTCAGAGCACATAATCACAGACCCCCCTGGGACCACTTGCCCTTTTCAATAAAGCAGAGGAAATGTTTACACCTGGACCAAGTGACCTTGCCCCTGCCCTGCCCCTCAGGACTTTGTGACTCCTCTGATGCCTTCCGAAGCAGACAGGCCACCTGTGCTTCATGCTGCTTTGCAGCTGAGGGCCAACCGTCGCAGCCCGGACCTCAGCTCACTTCTCGCACTGTGCAATGTGAGCAGAGCCAGAGGCAACACCCTCCCTCCCAGAAGGGGAAGGGGCATCTCAGGGAGGAGAGTGGCTGCCCCAGTAAGCGGTAGTCAGCAGTCCACCCCAGGGCTGTGAGGCGTGTGCCCTTAGAGCAAAGGTGAGCCTGCTCACACTCCTTGGGGCTGGGGCTGGGGCTGGGGCTGGGGCTGGGGCTGGGGCTGGGGCTGGGCCTGCCGGGGAGCTGGGCTCACATGTTGTGCTCTGTTCCCTGGCAGTGGAACCTGGTATGTGAGGAAGACTGGAAGACGCCCCTCACCTCCTCCCTGTTCTTTGTGGGCGTGCTCATAGGCTCCTTTGTGTGCGGGCAGCTGTCAGACAGGTAAGGAGGCTGGGAGGGAGGAAATGTGGGAGAGGGCTCCTTCTCCCTTTCTTCTCCAGAGAAAGGGAGGCCCCTCGGGCCAACGGGCCAACGAGTCAGTGACAGGAGGAGCCGTGATGTCACCTTTCTTCCTGCCCTCAGCCCCTTTCCAGGACCCACGGGAAAGTGGAGTCCTCCAATCACCAACCCCCTCAGGAAAGGCACGTTGCTGTCGCCACTGCCTCCACCCCACCCCGACTCTCGAGTGATGTAACCCGTCCACAGGCAGCCATCAGCCAGTTGGGGCCAGAAAGCGAGCACCCCTTGCTAACTGTGCACCCACCTCAGCTGCAGGTCAAGCCCCTGACCAGCCCCAGGGGCCACGGAGCTGACCCAGAACCCGCAGTTTGGAGGAGGTGGCAGCACGGCTCCGGGGGAAGTGCCCCAGTGGCCCCTGGGTGTTTTGTGGGGACGAGAATGGGAAGGTGGGAATGCTAAATGCCAGTGCTGGGGGACTGAAACTCCCTCCCCCAGTTACCAAGCCCAGTGGGACCCCAAGCTCAACAGACTGAGACCTGAGTTTGGAAAATGGAGCAGGAGACTGCTCGCACCTGTGCTCCGTTCCACCCATCAGTCGCTATCAGAAGGTGAAATTGCAACTTGAGCCACCTACAGGGTCACTGAAGGATATTGCTAGAAGATACACATTCCATAGGGCAGTGGTTTTTGATAATGGTTGCGGGTGCGAGCAGCCGTGATTTTGACGGTGAGTCCAAGTGCAGCCGGGGTTGAAGACCACTGCCACAGAGGGAGTCTTGTGCTAGATTGGCAGAATTCCCACGCTGCTGATATCAGGTGGGCCTGCACTCTGCACTGCATCCACCTTCTGGAAATGTGGTGAAAGCTTCTGCCTGTGGCCTGTTCTACAGAGATTTGCACGTGTCCCCTGCTCTGTGCTTTTGAGATATGGTGCTCCCACAGGAGGCTTAGAATCTCAAGGTGTAACTCCAGGGCACATGGATGTCTGAGGCCTCACCAAGGAAGAACCTGGGCAGATGGGAATGGCAGGGAGAAAAGTCTGTCTTAGCCCTGAAAATAACGAAGTCTGTGGCGATGCGTGACTCTGCGCTGCAGCCATGTCCACAGTGCCGCTGTGACCGGTTTGTGCCATGCTTTGTGCTGTGTGTGCTCTGCAGGTTTGGCAGGAAGAACATCCTCTTCGCCACCATGGCTGTGCAGACTGGCTTCAGCTTCCTGCAGATTTTCTCTGTCAACTGGGAGATGTTCACTGTGTTATTTGTCATCGTCGGCATGGGACAGATCTCCAACTATGTGGTGGCCTTCATACTAGGTAAGAATGGCTTCTGATCCTTAGGACTTCTCCTTCCAACCCTCTGAGAGGCCCAGGAAGAGGGGGGGCCGCTGAACGGGGCACAGGGAGTGCTTTTACTCAGCACAGAAGGAAGCACCTCAACCCATGAACCGTGCTTCCAACATGTGACCAGCCTCAGGCACGTGGGGGGGGGGTGAGGGGGACTGTAGCCACAGGTTCACCGATTCGGCCACGGGCAAAACAGATGCTCTCAGGGCACAGGCTCTGTGCCAGGTCCTGAAGTGTGGTGGTGGGAACCTGCCACGTAACAACCGAGACACATTTCAGGAGCACGGAGCTTGACAGAGGCAGCAAGTGGGGGTCTTCAGCGAGGGAAGGCCCAGGGATGTATCTGAGCTGAGCCGTGAAAGCTCAGGGCATCTGCCTGGGACAGGGCTGGAGAGTGTTCCCAGCAGCTGTGCACAGCCCAGGGAGGGACTTGGGATAGCTAGTGTGGCTGGTACACAGGTGTCAGGCAGGGGTTCAGTGCTAGCCCACCATCGCTGGGCAGATCTGCTCTCACCCTGAGTCAGAGCCCACCCCAAGAGCCTATCAGCCATGTGCAGGACCAGCAGCTGCATTGCTGATAGGAGTCCTGTCTCCTGGCAGCAGCCTTGCTTTGGAAACAGCAGGCTGCATGAGGGGGCCCCACCAGCTGAAGGCCCATGAGGAGGCCCCAGGGCCCTCACCAGCTTTTCCTTGGGGGAAGGGAGGTGAACTCCAGCCAGGTGGATCAGGGAGTCCACAGGAGTGAAAGTCCCCAACATGCTCTCTGAACAGGTGAGAGAAGGGGAATTGAAGGGCACCTCTGGGACAATAGACACCAAATCCCATAATGTCTATGTGATAATATGTCCTCGTGGGCTTGGTGCTATCCCAGTTTGTCCACATGGTCACAGCGTCATTATTAGCAGTGCTCCTTTAATGAAAGTCTAGTGATGCTTCTCGCCTCAGATGTCTGGATCTGGTGAGATGATTCTGATTGCCTCTAGAAGTCTGGATGACTCACTGGCTCTGGAAATATGGTGTTTTCTTAGTTGAGGTTGTGTACACCCTTTGTCCGGTTGCCAAGAAGGAATTATTCAAATTCCACTCCTTTAATCATTTGTGAAGAACCCCTTGCCATGGGCCCAGCCTCAGTGTCTGGAGAGAGGAGGGGGGAGAGTGTGCTGAAGCCACGTGGACCTGGCAGATAGCACGCTCTCCACAGGCTGCAGCGGGAGGGGCCTCTGTAGGGGAAGGAGCGGGCAAGTTCTCTGTGAAGGAGGTCATTTGTGTAGAGGACACAGAGAGCTTCAGGACAGTGGTGCTGGAACCCAGAGAGATTGGAGGGATTTGGGACAGAAGCTGCAACCTCCCAATGCTTGTTGACCCCCAAGACACAGGATTTGTGGGCACAGCAAAGCCTATCATTCTCATGGTCTATATCATCCAGAATCCATCTTCCTTTTGGTGACCCCCCGATACCTGAAACTCAATGTATGGTTCTGCTTGGGCCAGAGACACACCAGAGACTAAATAGGCCCCTCAAAACAGAGGGCTCTGCCAGAGGCCAGCACACCCCTTTAGTGGGAGGGAAAGGACCATCCGAGATAGAAGGCAGAGAACTGTGGTGAAGCCGGGAAGCCCAGCTGGTGGATTGGCAGTCAGGTGGGGCAGGTGCTGGGCGTGGAGTCCCTCAGGTTCTGCTGGGCAGCGGCGTTGAGACCGCCCTTTCCGGTGGCACAGGGTGCCTCCAGGGCCAGGGACCCTCCCCAGTAAGGGTGGATGAGGACAGCCCACCCTAAGCCCCCTGCAGGCAAGTCCTGCCCAGCTGGCCCTGCTGAGCAGTGGGAGGGCAGGAAGGTGGGGCGGGGGAGTAAGATCACAGAAGATCAGTCAGAGCCCAGATGTTGAAGCCAGGCAGGGCTCTCTGGGCGCAACAGGCGCCCCATCAGCCTGGGGCAGAGCTGCTGTAGGGTGCCCTGGAGGCCTCCCTGACTGTAGTTTTACCCCACCGTGCTCTGGGGGAAGCTGCTGGCCTGGTGTCCTGGTAGGGGACCCTTTGTGTTGGGCTCTCAGTTCTGAACCTTCTTAAGAGAGTCACTAAAACCACCCTCCCGCTGGACCCGCTGGGCATCAGCGCCTGGGGAGCGGAGGGGCGATGGGCCCAGCGGCAGGGACGGCTGAGGCCGGGTGATCCCTTACAGCGGCACAGCGGCTCCCTCTGGCGTTTGGGGGCTGACACAGTGAGTTCCCGGTTCTGACTAAAGGATCCCACACCCGGGGTCTGGGGCCGCCAGGTTCTGTCCAGGCCTCCCCTTCGCCCTCTGGCTCTCGGGGCGGGGCGGGGGGGGGGGGGGGGGGGGGGGGGGAGCTGGCAAGACATTACAGTGATGAGCCCCAGGGTCTCCACAGTCATTCAGGAAGCTGGCTTACCCCTTTTGCTAAGTGGTGCCGAAGTGGGTCTGCTCCGTGCTCTGCTTTTCAACAAGCCTGCCAGAGTCCTGGGAGACCAGGAGAGGGACGGAGGGAGCAGTGCTGCCCACCGGGAAAGAGTGGCTGCACCTGGAAGGGGCCGCACTGCCTGAGGGCCGCTGGGTTAGGAGGGCATGACACTCAGGACCAAGGATGCTAACCCTCCCCGCACTCCAGCTGCCGGCGCAATCTCCTGCTGTTTCCTAGAAATAAGGTCTTCAACCTGTCCACAGGCTTTTGGGTGAAATGCCAGCAGCATCCCTCATAACCAGCTGCTCACATTTATTTTGCACACTGAACTGCCTCTGGTATTGACCGACTCATTAAGTTAGTAGTTCCGCAGGGCTCCTGACATCAGCCTCCTCTACGCGGCGTTGGTGCCAGTGTGCTGGACTGTTTAAAGCTCCGTTTCCCCTGCTGTTCGGATGTGTCCTTCCTTTTGATAAGTACTCGGCGGATTGCATCTTCCTTTATTACTTGGGCTACCAGGACAGTCAGGCAAAATTAAAATTGAACTATCTTCATTATGGAGCCTTTATCAGCCATATATTTTTAAATGTTTTCAAATTGGGATATAATTTCCACATCACAATACTCACTCTTTTAAAGGTTAAAATTCAGTGGTTATTGGCATACTCACAAAGTTGTACAGCTATCAACTCTCGTTTAACTCCAGAATGTTTTCCTCGCTCCCAAAAGACACCCCGGGCCCGTCAGCAGGCACTCCCCATTCTCCTCTTTCTCCGGCCCTTGCAACCACTGACGTACTTTCTGTCTCTGTGGGTTTGTCTGTCCTGGACATTCCTGATCAAGGGAATCACACGATATGAGGCCTTTGTGACTGCCTTCCTCTAGTGAACATTTTCAAGGTCTGTCCATGACGTAGCTCGAATCAGCTTCCCACTGTATGGACATACCACAGCCTGTCCATCCACTCAGCAGCAGGTGGACATCTGGGTTGTTTCCTCGCCCTGTGGAATGGATTCAGTGGCCCTGACCACACCCGTGACTGATGACCACAGAGGGGCCCTGCTTGATGCATGAGAGCGTGGCCCTCTCTGAGTCACTCCCTCATGGGGGGAGTGCTCAGATTCCATTGGTGGTGACAGGCAGCGGGCAAACACTCTGGCCGGGACTTGCTCCTTTGACTTAGATGTCAGAGTTTTACTCCCCAGAGACTCTCAGAGGCCCAACCGGAGTAAGACCAACTGGACTTTGCCCTGGGAGCAAAAGCCTTGGCGGTAGAAGAGGCCAGGACAGGAGCCCCAGCCAGCACAGCCTGAGCCCCACCCCCTGCACCCGTCGCACGGCCAGCCAGCCACGAGGGAAGCTTGCAGCAGCTTCAGGCCGGAGAAGGTCCACAGGAATTGGGCTCCTCTCTCAGCATTCCTCAGGCTGCTGGGTCTCCAGCTGGTTCAGAGACAGCCCAGGCAAAGAAAATGCAAATCCTCACACCCAGAAAGGGGGTACATACAGCCTCACCCGTCTCCCATGCATGTCTCCACTAGAACCTCAGTTGAAAGACTGCTTGACAGGGCCAAGGCTTTGCCTGCAGGTGATTTTTTTCTAGACTTTACCCACAGTTCAAACACGTCAGACTTCACTCCTGGCTGCCTCCTTATGTGTGAATTTAGGCAATTTGTTCCAGCTCTTTAAGTCTCAGCTGATTACGTATAAAATAGAAGCAATATTCTTCTATAATTGTTGTGAAGTTTTAATCACATAATACAGGTAAACCCTTAGTCTGGGACCTGGCACAAAGTGCCTACTCAAAAAAAAAAAAAAAAAAAAAAAGCTCACTATGAAGATGACGATGACGATGATGATGGTTGAGGAAGGTGATAATCCAAAGTCCGAGAGCAGGAAGGCGTGCTAACAAGAACTATTCAGGTTCGTGCCGTCCATGCTGCTCCACACACGCAGAGGCAGAGAGCTAGATTTACGAAGCTTCTGTCCCCAGTGATTACTCAGCAAAGTGAGAGCAACTCTGTTCCGTCCTGGGGCTTGCCCTTAGGGAGATTATGTGGGAGCCGAGCGCATCACTGCTCTCTCTTATCAGGGTCATGGGGCCAGGAGGGAGCTCCCCTGGCCTCAGGATTCTACGAGGTTCTCACACGGTCCTGTGCACTGTTTTCCACAACCCAGTCCTCTGCCACTTCACTTCTGAGTCTCTGTTTAGGAATACAGCACTCCCTACCTAAACCCAAATCACAGCTGCTACAGGCAAAGTGTCTAGAAACCACAGCAGGGGCAGTCTTCCTGAGGAGAGGTGGGAAGGTCATTAACGCGGTAAGAAAAATCTGGAAATAACATTCACGGTCCTCAAAGAGGCCAGGCCTCATCCTTGGAAATGAACTTAGAGGCTGAGAGATGCCCTGGGGGGTTGGGTCTCATGTCCTCAGTCTAGGATGGGAGAGGCACTCAGTACTGGCAGCTTCGATCTGTCTCGTTTCAGAAATGGCTGTCGCAGAGGGAGCCACTGAGGAGTCCCACTGAGTGACGGAGAAGCGGGTGGGGATAGGAACTGGTAGGCAGTGAGCATGGGAGACCATCGAAAGTGGTCATTTTACTGCGTCTCTGGAATTAGCCCTTTATTCCTTAGCCTGTACCAGGGCATGTAAACATGATTGAGAAAATCTCTCTTGAAAGCCAATCTGAGTGGCGTTTGAATGGTCTGCTTTGTATTTCCTGGGCTCCTCTGTGGTGGTGGCAAGAGCTCAAACAAAAGGCGGAGTGGCTGCCATAGCCCAGGTCTCCGCCCCCGGGGACCACGAGTGGACTCTGTGGAAAGGGCCCGGAGCTCTGTGACAACAGAAGGAGCTTGTTCTTGGGTCCTGAAGGGCAGACACGTCTCTGGAAGAATGGTGCCGAGCCAGCCATCATGGCGCCGAGCAGTGCAGGACCAAAGCCACCTGCGTGTCCTTTCCCAAAACACGGCTCTGCACACCGAGCAGTCTTGGGCCTTTGTGGTGTCTGGGAAAGCTCTGCGGAGTTCCCTGGGTGTGTGGCCAGCTCCAGGGCTGCCACCAGCAGGCCAGCAGAACAGTGCCTTCTTTTCTTGGTCTGAATGGCTGAGGTCTGCCTGAGGCAGATCCCTGGGCATGATGTGGCTTCAGGGGAATCCAGCCCCTGGGCGCTGGGGCCTGCTCTGTGCACCTGCAGAGCCGGCTGGATCCCAGGGCTCAAGGGTGGCAAAGAGCGTCCAGCCCCACCCAGTAACTATGAATGCTCCACGGTTTCCCCACAGGCCAGGGTCCACGTGTGTCCTGCAGAGAATTATGGGAAAGGCTAATGCACTGTGACCCCACAGAGCCCCTCAGAGGAGCCCCCACTGTCTCCTGGAACACCTCTCTGCCCCACACCCTGGGCTCGGATTTTGGAAATGTGGCATTCCTCAAAGAGGTTACCTCTTGGGGCTGGGCTGCTGTTTCTATGACATAAAATGATCTTTAAAGAAAAAATCTATAGCTCCTTTAAAATCTCATGAAAACTTACCTTCCATAAGGCATTAAGTTTGAGTCCCTCCCCACCTTCCTCCACCCTGACCACACCTGCCCTGGGCCACCAGGCAAACACCTTTTCCCTTCCTAAGTGACTATAGTTTGAACTCTGCCAGATAATGTTGTAAGAAGCCAATATTAAAGTAAGTTAAAATGCTAATATTCCTCCCTTGCTTTGAACAGGCACAGAAATTCTTGGCAAGTCAGTGCGTATTATATTCTCTACGTTAGGAGTGTGCACATTTTTTGCACTTGGCTACATGCTGCTGCCACTGTTTGCTTACTTCATCAGAGACTGGCGGATGCTGCTGCTGGCGCTGACCATGCCTGGGGTGCTGTGCGTCCCGCTGTGGTGGTGAGTGTGGACAGCCCCCTGCTGCAGGCCAGCGCAGCCTGGGACCCAGAGCCTGGGGCTGACCGAGTGCCCCCTCCCTGGAGCTGGCTGAGGCCAGCCTGCGTGCTGGGCTTTAATTCCCCACTGTCCCACAAAGCACCTTTCTTGGGAGACCCAGAGCCCTCTCACCCCCAGGATCTCCCCACTCTTGTCTGCTGTTGGTGGTTGTTTTCATTTGTGGAGATGGTCCTGCTGAGTTTTTTTTATTTTGAACTGCATGCCCCTTCTCTTTTGACACTTTTCTCTCTCAAGGAAATCTCTCCTTATGGGCTCAACGAACCTAGTTTCTGTCCTCAGGCATCTAAGGTGTGCCTGTTTACTGCTTTGTCTGGAAGGGCGAAAGAATTACTTTTGTTTAAGGAGTTGTTATAGAAATTTTCTCCCCTCCCTTAACTCTCCAACCCAATTTTGACACATCAGTGTGGGAACCCCAATAACTGCAGACTCAGTCCCAGTTGCACGCACTGTGGTACTTGGGAGATTTCAGGTGACAGAACAGATTAAGAAAAGGGCAATAAGGTCTCATCTATGCCCTCTTTTTGGGGATTCCCCATTTCTTTGGTTTTTCACATTTAAGCAAGAGCAAAGGGGACTTCTTCCCTCACTGGCATCACTGGCTCTGGCTCTCTCTCCCTCTCTCTAATTCTTTTTGGTTTAATTCCATGATATCAAAGTCAAATCTCCCAGCAGGGACTGGTTTTACTGAACTGTTTGATCTCTACCCGCTTACACACAATGAACATTTCTTGGATCATTTTTTGGAACTCACAGGTCCGCACTCAGGGTTGCCCTGTCCTTTCGACACACTGCCTGGGAAGCGGCCTAGAAGGTTCTTATCTTGCTGTGAGTGTTAGGCAGCCATGGAGGCTGACAGGCAGTATATCTTGGCCTTGTTGGACCAGATGGCTGAGGTTGGACCCACTCCAAGCTACTGTCCTTTAACGACCTCTAAAACAGCTATGGTTTACCAGCGTCCATTTCTGGCATGGGTATGTATGAGGGGAGGGAGCCCTTTTTTTTTTCTTACTGCCCTGGAATTTGAGAGACAGTGTGTTAAAGATTAGCTATGATTCAGATTCGGAGGTTTCCTCTGGAACCCGGTCCGAGGGTCAGGAAAGCTCCTGGTAAAGGTCTTGCCATATGGACACAGCTCCGCCTCCGAGGGAAGCAGGCGCCCAGATCTGCAAGATCAGGAGCTTTCTGGAGTGAGAGTCACTGTCATCCTCCTCCTCATCATCATCGTCATCATCACACCCTCCCCAAAACCTCCTGGCTGACTGAATCTAGTATAAATTGTGTTTGTGACCCAAGAATCTCTGAAGACACAAGATGAGATTATTCGTAGGTTATTTTCTGCCTCTTCAGATGAATGATTTTAGTCATTGATGTTCCCTGGCTCTAGATGTCCTTTTGGCATAAGAGACCAGTACTTTTAAAATATGTTCTAATCAAACTTATAGTAGTATAATTCTATCAGAGAGAGAGAGAGAGCACTCGCAAATGAAAATAGAAGGGTTCTGATCAACTGGAAGAAATTAGTTGGGATTTTAATTTGTGGGCCTTGGCTCTTTGCCTTGGGACCTCCTAGCACAGCGAGGATGAACTCTGGTGGGTGAGCCCCTGAGTTTCCAGTCGAGAAGACCCATCCCCTGAGGAGCCGCTCATTCTTGCCCTAAGGAGAGTTCTTTCTCCACTGCACATGGCTGGGCCAGGAGCACTCCTGGCTGTGGACATGCTGTCCCAGGGCCAGCACCACCCAGAGAGAGGCAGCCCGGGGCCAGCAGCACACTCGCCCTAAAAGGTTAAAACAACAGTCTTATCATTTTCCTCTAAGAACAAAATTGCTTTATTCCAAACATCTCATCCTTACGGGTGAGCCTTCCCAAAGCGATGCTCCTCCACCCCCTGGGCTGGGATGATGTGGGGGATGCCTGGGCTGCTGGGCTCCCCACCACCTGCTCAGTGTGGGACAGAGGCTCTCCAGCAACACCCTGCCCTGTTCCCTCTGGATTGAAACTACAGAGAGCCTATCGTGGGCAGCCCTGTTTGGTGTTCCACTGCCTTTTCACACGATGGGCTAGACTTGATTCTTCATGAACCGAAACACTGGGGCCATTCTACAGCTAAGCCTACGGTTGGCCTGAGTAGCTGGGCTGGAAATGGGAGGGGAACCTACACAGAGTCACTGCAAGAAGCTTTTGTTTTACACCCCAATTCCCTGTAGAAGGCTTGGTAGTAAGTGGCCACAAGCACGAGTGGAGTACAGAGTATGGGTTCAGGGTGGGGAAGGAGCCAACAGATGCAACGCGGAGAGAGTCTTGTAATATCAAGCTGCCTAAACAGCAGGCACCTGATGCGGTGATGGCCCTCAGGGCCTGCGGTGAGGAAGGCAGAACGTTGTAAAAAACAGCCTGGTTGGGGAAGGATACTGCTCAGAAGTAGAAGCGCCCAGGACACACACAGTGACTGTGTAGTGAGACCTCTCATTCCACACTGTGACAGTAGCCACGAGCCATGTGCTGCCTTTAAAACTGAAATTAAAATAAATAAAATTAGAAATTCATTTCCTCAGTCACCCTCATCACGCTAGCTCAAAGCCACATGTGGTCAGTGGCTACTGTCCTGGACTGACCAGCCCTGATTACAGAAGGTCAGTGACCTCACATCATCACAGTTGCTACAGGGGCCCAGTAAGGGCACGTCTGGAGAAGCACAAACCGGGTTCAGTCTTCAACCGCGGTGCGAGCAAGCTGGGGCAGGGAGCTGGGGCTTGGCCACTGGACAAGTCGTGTTTTGCTCTGAGAACATCCATACTGAGGCTCTGGAGGGGCCCATTTAATCGTAGGAAGCCCCCAAATCTGCTACATGTAACTTACTTTCTATGATCACTAAGTACTGACAAATGAGTAAGGAAAATGAGAGCTGGCAGAAGAATGGCTAAGCGATTCTAAGACATAAAAATTAGGAAAGAATTTTAAAATGTAAATAAATATGTGCATGATACAAAGAAATAGAAATAGAAAAAAAGAAAAATTAGCAAAGAGGAGAAGTCAACTGTGTTTGACCATCAGTTAAAATGCAAAAAGATTGTATAATTTTAAAAAATTAACTTTCTAGACATTTATAAAAAACGAAAACAACATTGGGTGTCTCCCAAAAACTGGTTTGGGTGCTCGCTGGCCTGGGAATCTGCTGCCACTCACGAGGACAGCCCACAGGCCGGTGTCCCTGCACCCGCCTGCTCCTCAGACTGCAGGAGAAGCTGTCCTTTCCACAGTAAACTTGAGAGCATCTCTGGCTGGGCACCTGGACGTCTCCTCGGGATGGACACGTGGAAGAGATTAGGCTGTGCTTCTCTCACGAGCCACCCTTGGCTGTTAGGTCCCGGACAGCCCTCTCCAGCTGCCCGGGCTGAGCCGCACGCACTGCGAATGGCAGCCCTCGAGGTCTGGTCCGCGCCTGGCTTCCAGCACAGCTGATGATCAGTCTTGTGATTTGATCAGAACTTTGAAACTCAAAGGTGCTTTTATTTACTCATATAATCAACAGAAATTGTGCAAGGCCTCGCTCCCCTGATTTCCTAAATAGAAATTCTTTTGGGGGCCAACTTACAGTTAATAGTCTCAAACCCTGCCATTGTGGAAAACTATAAACCACTAAAAATGAATTCTAGGTTTATTCCTGAATCTCCCCGGTGGCTGATATCCCAGAGAAGATTCGGAGAGGCTGAAGCTATCATCCAAAAAGCTGCAAAAATGAACAACATAGCTGCGCCAGTGGTGATTTTTAATCCTGTGGAGGTAAGTAAGCATTTGCAGATGTTTCCCTTTGAGGTCAGCCGCACATTCTTGATTTTATGGCATTTAAACTTAATTCATTACGCTTTGCCCACCGCGTACCAGGCTCTGTCCACAGCAATGACTGACTCCTGAGATAAAACCCACCTCAAAGGGCTGTGTGTGAACTAAGTGCAACAATATGTGTAAACTGCTTAGTAGAGAGAGCAAGTGTTAACTACATATCGGTTCCCTTCCCTTTTGCAAGTTCATTTCCAACTTTTTATTGGTATTGCTCCATACCATGGATGCAGCTATACACTGGTGATTTTCGAATGTCCAGAATTCGTGGAGAAATATGTTTGAGGGGCATTCCACCACGCACTCCTGGTGAGCCCTGGCTCTTACCAAAGCCTGCTGAGGAAGCTGCGTGTGTCTTTTGTCTTGCTGTGTCGCGTCTAGAGCTTTAAGGCCTGAGGACTCGCCCTGTGGGCAGGAGGCCGTGCGGAAAAGCTGATACACTGTGGAAGCAGTGACCCTTTCCTTTCTTTTTTTTTTTTAATTTTTATTTATTTATCTTTAGAGGGGAAGGAAAGGAGAGAGGGTGAGAAATATCAATTTGTGGTTGCCTCTTGTGCATCCCCTGCCGGGAACTGGCCTGCAACCCAGGCATGTGCCCTGACTGGGAATCAAACCGCGATCCTTTGGTTCACAGGCCCGCACGCCATCCACTGAGCTACACCAGCCAGGGCAGCAGCGACCCTTTCTGACAGAGAGGGCTAGCAGTTTTCTTGGCCATGCCCTGCGCTGGCCCCCAAAGAAAACCAACAGTAGACACAGTTCCTGTGTTTAAGGAGAATGGAATGTCACTGAGAGCGTCCAGAGGATTAGATGAAAGATACTCGGTGACATCAGGGAGGAAATGCTAAGTAGCCAAGGAGTGGACACTGTGACAGAAGAGAGAGAAAGCCAAGTAACTCAGGGCCAAAGAGGCAGGCCCAAACCAAGGAGAGGATGGGGCAGGGCATTCCTGGCTAAGAGAGGGTAAGGTCTACTCAGGACATGAGGATGGTGGCCACAGCGACAGAATGCAAGTCTGCAGGGCTCTGTGGAGGGTGGTGGGCATGGCCACACTCCACCCCAAGGCCTCCTCCATCCCTGGCCTCCAGGACCTTTGACAGAAGCAGATACTCTGGCAGTGGCTGGAGGTTTAATTACAGTGGCCATGAACCCAAGCTCTCAGAGGGCTGCCAGGACAAACATCACTTAATCCTTCATTCTTCAGACCAAGAATTCCATTCTCGACTTTAGTCAGTTTAACTGGATGCAAAAATAACATCGGGAGTGTCTAATGCTTCTGCATCTCAGGGCTGTGCTGGATATTTCCTGGGATTTATTGGATATGCAGTCAGATTCCAGTCTTTGAGGAACTTACAGTCTAGTTGCAGAGATTGGAACTACAGGGATAAATGCAACCATGAAGCATGTGGGGGACAGAGTTATAGATACATGAGAATGAAGTCCAGCATTGAAACGCATGCTCTGACAGTGCCTTTCTTCCTGCCATGAGGCACGCCGTGCCTGAACCACACCGCGGCAAGGACACAAGCTTGTGCTTTCCCAAGGTCGGCCATCTCCCCCGTCACCTCCCAGGTGGGGTCCTCTTTAGGAGGATCTGCAGGGCTGTGGGCCAGCAAATGCAGCCTGCTCAGGGTGCTGATGGAGAGAGATCCTACCAGGTGCCAGGCACCGTGCTCAGCTCGTTTCTTGTTCATGCTCGCTGTGGACCCACTTCTTAGGAGAGGAAACTGAGGTACAGAGAGGTGAAGTAATTTGCCCAGGATCACACAGTCAGAAGCCTCGCTAGGTCTCTCTAGTGCACGCACTTACCTGGGCTTTCTTACCTGATGGAAGGGGCAGCCCGTTAACTTGGACAGGAAAGAACCTAAAGTAGTATCATCCTGGCCAGCAATCCCAAGCTTCTCTGACTTGCTTTCTGAAGCACCTTCCACCTGCTTGTGGGGCCTGGTCTGAAGGCATTTTGCTGGCTCCACAAGGCCAAGCATAAGCCCTGGATACCAGACTGTTCTTGTCCTGAGGTTTCCAAACGTGGCTGCTTATCACAACCACCCAAGGGGCTTAAAATAGAGACTCCGAGGCCTCTGGGCCCCAGGAAAGAGACCAGTAAAGCAGGTTTGGGGTGGGACCTGGCGATCTGCATTTTCAAAAGGGCCCTGTGGAAGCACCAAGTGTTAGCACAGGCCTGACCTATGGGTCCCTTCCGTGCATGGCATCGCTCCCCGAGCCCTGCAGCTTCCCTCCAGCTAAGCAGGGGCTTTGCTTTGCTGTCATCACAGACAGCAGCATCCCCCAAACAGTGTAGAAGAAACAAGGTAATAGGCCTGAGTCTTCCTGAAAGAAGGGTGCTGCTATCTGGGGAACACTGGCTGCAGAAGCAAGGCCAGAGGCCTTGGGTCACTGCTTTCCTCACAGAGCCTTCTCCCCAGCCCCATCCCACGTGCACCCTGGGGCCACGCGGGGCCACGAAGTCCTTGCACTTCATCCCATGGAGATTCCTCACCTCAGAGCCTGTGACTCTTAGTTTCAATGCGCATAAGCTTGGTTAGCTAGGTTCCTCATGCAGGGCAAGTTAAGAGGTAAATTAGGAGTAAAGGAGGGAAGCCCACTGACAGCAGTTATGAAACGGCCACTCCCCACTGCCAGCCAGCACCTTCACCTCCATGGTTTGGGAACAGTGTCAGCAGTTAGAATGTGCCGGGCATGCACGTAGCTCAAGTACTATGCTAAGCTTTATGTATATGGTCTCATTTGATCTTCTCCCAATTATTTTACAGAGAAGTAAATGGGGGCTCAGAGAGGATAACTAGTAACTTTCCCAAGGTCCCAGAGTTAACCCAAGTCTGTTCTGACACAGAGACGTCAGCAAGAGAAGTATAGAAAGCAGAGGGGGCCCTCAGGCTGTTTGGGTCTGTATGGCACTGCCCGCACAACAGGCACGGCTCAGGGTGATTCGGGACTGGAGTCAGGGCGAGGCTACGTTAGCAGGCTTTCTAGAAAGGGACAGTGGAGCCATTGTTATATACTTAAAAGGTTTCTGTCTGAAATGGGCCACAAACATTTTAAAGTGTTAGAATAAAGCACCATGTATGTAGATGCCCTTCCCCGAGAATTCCAGACTTCTAAGCATATTCAAGGCATAATGAGAGTTACATGCGTAAGTTTTTTTCTATTGTCATGGCCAAAGACACTTCCTCACTACCTCTTCATCTCCTGCTCATCCCTGCTTATTTGCATTATTTTAGCTACAGGAGCTAAAACCCCTGAAGCAACAGAAAGCCTTCATTCTGGACCTGTTCAGGACTAGGAACATTGCCACCATAACCACCATGTTTTTGCTGCTATGGTAAGTGATTGGTGACCTGAAGTGTGGCATGCAGCACATCAGATTTGGCCAATTTGCTTTAATTCAAGGGAATATCAGGACAAGGCCTGGGTCTGCCTAAGACAAATAAAAGTTATAAAATTTTAAGTTAATTGGAGATACCCCAATTTAATTCATGGGACTGGACATTGAAAAAGAAAAGTCACAGGGAACAATATTTAAGTCTGTAGTAAGCCCATGAGGAAAGGGTCCCTCCCCTCCTAAAGTTATTGGGATTAAGACTGATTAAGGATGTGCCCTGGCTGGGTGGCTCAGTTGGTTGGAGCATCATCCTGTGCACCAAAGGGTTTTTGGGTTTGACCCCCGGTCCTGGTACATACAGGAGGCAAATGATCAATGTTTCTCTCTCACATAGATGATATTCCCTCTCTCTCTTTTTCACACTCTTCCTCCTTCTCCAGTCCTCGGATGAGGATAAAAAACAAAAAAAGACTAATGATGTCCCTGGTGCCTAAAGCGGATATGCTAATTTAGCTCCTGCTTCCTGAAGCTTTGCTGGCAATCAACAGTGAGGTTAGAATAACCTGAACCCCTGCTGCCTGTATTTGAATTTTGACAAGCTTTTCATACTTGCCAGCTGAGAACTAACAAGACATTGAAATGGTGAATCAACTTGTACACTAGATTTAATAATGGATCTGTGGAGAAATGAGGAAGAAGAAAAAAAGAAGGTGCCTGCCCCGTGATGGCAACAACCAAAATGGCCATCAGAACCAGCAGGTTCAGACTGCAGCTCAGTCTGTGTAATGGATCGTCCTGCTCTGTAGGTTGAGGAAAGCAGTGACAGAGCTTATGACTAAGTTAAGCAAATGCATCCAGGCCCCTGGCTTCCCTCCTTAGTTCTCACCTGTCAGCACAGTCGCTGGGTTTTTATCGGAGCCGCTCTTACCACCAAATGTGAAAATCACTACTATTCCTAGAGCAATGAAGTCTAATTTTTGGCTGCATTTTGGATTAGCCGCTGTGCTACGCAACCTAGTTAAGTGTGTATAAAAATATCCAACCGTGTCCTGGAAAGATTTTTCAGATATCCTCTGTTTTTCATGCTAATAATAAGCAAATTCTGCACAGGGGAGTCTGCCTAGGGCAGTAATTTTTCCACAGAGAAGCTTTTGTGTGGATGTCATCTATAATGACAGGACATGTGGTGTGTACTTTGTGACACTTTGAAGCATCATGGGACTTTCATTCTTTTCCCTAAATTGAGTTTTAGTAGATCCATTGGAATTTACAATAAGTGGATCCCCCAGTATTACCTCCTTCTCTTCCTCCTCCTCCTCCTCCCCTCCTCCTTCTCCTTCTTATTTTTTGATAGGAGTGAAGTCTGGATTTTATGTTCACTGACATAACTGACATACATTCTTTCTTCAAATAATAGCTCACAGGGAATGAGGGTGTACAAAGGGTCCTGGAAATACTGCAATGTACAACTGGACCAGGATCGGTATTTTGCATATCGGTGTAGCTGGACCCCCACTGTCCAATGGAAGGTTCTGCAGCGATGAAAATGTTTTTACCTGTGTTGTCCAGTATAGTAGCCACTAGCCACAGGAGGCTACTCAGCAATTGAAGTGTGGCTAGTATGTCAGAGGAACTGATTCTTTGATTTTATGTAATGTTATTTAAATAAAAGTAAATAAATTTATTTACTTTTAAATAGCCAAGAGTAGTTAGTGGCTACTTATAAGAAAACAGAATCTAGACCATTTCCTGGCCATTAGGAAAGTTTAGAGTAATTCAGGCCATACTTTCGTCATTTTGGTTTTTTGTTCTGTCTTTTAGGATGCTAACCTCAGTGGGTTACTTTGCTCTGTCTCTCAACTCTCCTAATTTGCACGGAGATGCCTACCTGAACTGCTTCCTCTCGGCCTTGATTGAAGTTCCAGCGTACATTGCAGCCTGGCTGCTCCTGAGAACCCTGCCCAGGCGTTACATCATAGCTGGAGTGCTGTTCTTCGGAGGAGGAGTGCTTCTCCTAATTCAACCGGTACCTGCAGGTGAGAAGTTAACCAATGTAAACAGCCTGATGGAAAAGATCTACACCTTGACTTAGGCTAATTACTGGCCACCGTTCCCTACTTATGTAGCCTCTACGTCATATACCATTCGTAAGTCAACTAGACAAATGATTGCTAACTATGTGATTTCCTGTGTTCAAACAAACACCCCTCAAACAGATGAGTCAGCCTTGGAGATCATTACCTGCAGAGGCAAAATCGCGCTCCCAGGCACCCCCTTCACAGAAACATTCACCTAAACCCTCAAACCTCTTTCTTGATTCTTGACAGGGAAGTCACAACCCTAATTCCCAGTTTCTTGATACTTTCAAACCTTTTCTTGGGGTGTATACTTCAGTGTTAGAGTTGGTAGTACACGCCAGCTCCCATATAGATTCAGTGATTTAGGGGGTCTGTAATGTCTTAGTTAAAGAGCATGCAAAAGGACGTGTATCCCTCTTCCCTATGTCTAACTTTCTCATGTTATTAAAACATTAAAGCAACAGGTTATTGACATGTAGTATTATACTAGAAATATATGTTTCTCAATAATAATAAACAGGATAGAAAGGATTGGCCTTCTCTTTGAAAATAAACTGAACTATATTAACATGCTGACAATTTACTGTGAAAGTCCTGTAACAAATGAAAGCAGACACAGGTCTCGGAATGCATACATTTTCTAGAATAACAGTCGAGTGAAGTGCAAAGCGACCCCTCACTCTCCGTCTTTGTCCATGTTGATGATTAAGACATTTGCAGAGAACATGTTACTTGGGGAATGGCTTTACATTGTAAAAAAAAACAAAAACAAGCTTATTCAAGCAAAGAGGAAAATAAAAGCAACCGAGTTGAGACCGTATCACTTCAAAAAGCGCCTCTGTTTACACGAGGTCTCTTTTCCAGATTACAACTTCTTGTCCATCAGCCTGGCGATGTTAGGGAAATTCGGGATCACCTCCGCCTTCTCCATGCTGTATGTCTTCACCGCCGAGCTCTACCCAACGCTGGTCAGAAACATGGCCGTGGGGGTCACGTCCATGGCTTCCAGGGTGGGCAGCATCATCGCCCCCTACTTTGTGTACCTTGGTGAGAGACCTCTTAGCCATGTGTTCTTTGTTTTTAAATATAAAAGTAATATATTTTCACTGTGAAAAATTCAAAGAACATAGAAAGTACTGGAAAAAGTAGTCTCTTCTCTCTTAGCTCCCCAAATCATAGCCCTAGAAGTAATTAGTATTAACAGTTTGGTGAGTAGCCCTTCAGACATTTTGTTTATATATATTTTTTTTAAACAGAAAAAAATTACATGTATATTGTTTCACAACTTTTTAAACTTAACCTAGTATCAGACTGTCTTTATTGGCATATATAGTTCTTACACCTTCTTTTTTGTTAGTGCCTAGTCTTCCACTGTGTGTATGTACATAATTAGTTAACTAGGTTCAATGGATGGACATTGAGGCAATGTCCAGGTTTTTGTTATTACAAAAAAATACTGCCATGAACATTTTCCTATGCCCCTGCACCCTTTGTTTGTTTGACTGGGTATACTTGGATTCCTAGATTGCTGGAGCAATTTTAAAATGTCAGGGATATTGCCGAGTTAACCTCTAGATACGGAACCAATTTACAACCCGACTGTCAGTGCAGGAAACGTGCCTGTGTCTCTGCATCTTCACCAGCAATGGGGATTATCCAGCTTTTTAATCATTGATCATCTGCTATGTGAAAAATGGGTATTGTTGTTTCATTTCCATTTCTTTAATTATAATGAGGTTGCACATTTTTTATACATTTATTGCCATTCTATTTATTTCTCAGTGACCTGACTGTTCGCACCTTTCGTCTATCTTTCTCATGGGTTTTTTTTTTTCAACTTTTTGTCTTTGATTTATGAGAGGTCTTTGTAATTGGAAAAAAAAAGTAGTCTTTTGTGCATACTCTGTACATATTTTTCCTAGTTGCCCTGGTAGCTTAGCTGGTTAGAGGATCATCCCAATTCACCAACATTGTGTGATCAGTCCCCAGTCAGGGCACACACAAGAATCAGCCAATGGATGAGCGCAACAACAAATCAATGTTTCTCTCTCTCCCATTCTCTCTCTCTCTCCCCCTCCTCTTAAAAAAAATCAATAAAAAATTAGCATTTTTCCTAGTTTATCATTTACATGTTGACTTTATGATTTTTTTTGCAGTGCAGGAAATTTTACTTTTTATATTATCAAATTTATCAAGTTGAAATAACAACCCAGAGATACCTTAGGGGGATGTCCAGTGGATGCACCATCTGGCTCGCCAAGTCTAATCCTCCTCGTTAAGGACCCTACTGATGAGAGATGTATGCACACCTCCTTATTCTTCCTAGGCATCCATTGGTTGGTTACCTACCAGTTGGAACACACACACATACACACACACATCCCCAAAGAACACATGAATTCTCAGAAAAGGTATATGCAATCCTCAGACAAACATTTTCCTACCTTGAACATCCTTTGCACAGCTGCCCTGAACAACACCCAAGAAAACACATTATTGTGTGGAATGGAGTCATTTCCCCTTTGTTCTTCCCTGTACTTCCAAATTATACTTCTGTAGCCTCATAGTGGACCACTGGTACATAAAAAATGAAGGAGTCTGGGACAGAGCTTCCGATTTCACAGTCGCTACTCCTGTTAGTGACACAGAGGCCTCAGAAAAGTTTCAAGATCAATGTTTTTTGTCAAATAAAATTTTGGGGTGTGTTACTGCTCTGTAACTTCTGTATGCAGATGGGCAGCAAAATGAGGATCTATTATTCTGCTGAGTGACACCAGCAGAATTGGAGGGGTTCTTCCAGTTACATAGAAAACCAAGACTTGCAAATATGCTGCAAAAAGAAACCAAAGCAGTTTTCATAGCGTCTGACATTTATGGATTTAAATCGGGTGGAACGTATCACTTAGATTGTTTTTTTATAGAGTCTCATGACTCTGTGGACCTAGCTTTCCACCACAGTCTACTGGTTGGGGCTAAAGCAAAGGTCACTCCAGTCACGCTCTCCCGTACCTGTCCCTGCAACATCCCGGTCAACCTCTTTCCCCTTGAAGTTCTCCCATCCCCCTATCTCCAGTTACCTCCGCCTTCAGAGGTGAACTTTGCTAGGCAAAGATTTCTATCAAAGGAACATCTGTCACACATGGTTAAATAGTAGCCTAGAGAATACCAGTTGACATAAAAGACCTGATCATGCAAAATCAAGTAGGCAAATCACGATGGAAACGCTGGGGCCATGGCATCTGCCAAAAACAAATGGTGTAACTTGCATACTTTTTAACTCCTGAAAATGTTCCTATTCAAAACCACTGTCAAACACTGCTTGCCACCTTTACACGATGATTCTCGAGAACGCCTGGAGAGTCCCTACATCTAAGTGATGTCCCATGCCTTACAGGAGCGTACAACAGGCTTCTGCCCTACATCGTCATGGGCAGCCTGACCGTCCTGATTGGAATCATCACTCTCTTTTTCCCTGAAAGTTTTGGCATGACTCTACCAGAGACCTTAGAGGAGATGCAGAAAGTGAAATGGTAAGTGGAACTTTAAACAATGATATCAAAATTCCTCAGAAAGAATAAGCATGCAAGAGTGGCAAGGAGGTTTCTTAAAAAGCACAATAAGTGGAGAGTAGCTTTTTCGTAAAATAAAGCATATTATTGCGCAATGGTGGTGAAAACGGTGTGCTAGTGGTGTCGGAATAGAAATCACTGGAATGGAGTTCAGAATTAAACCCAAGACACTATAAGAATTCAGCATGTGATGAAAAGTAGCAATTCGAAAGCACTGGGGGAGAGTTAGATTATTCCGTACCAGGTGTGAGAACATTCAACTAGCCATTTTGGATAACTAAAAACTTGAGTCTTACTTCAAAATGCATCCATATAAATTCCAGTAAGATTAGAAATTGAGGTCTAAAAATGTAAAATCATAAACACCACAAAAGAAAGCATAAAGATTCTTTATAACTTTCAAGGAGGCCTTTCTGAACAAGACATGAAAAGCAAAGAGCCATAAAGGAAAAGATTGATATATCTGATTATGTAATTTTAGAAATTGTTGGCACAGCGAAAAAGAAGCCATAAATAAAGACAAAGGTCAACAAGCCAGGAGGAAAATATTTGCAACGTGCAATGTAAACCCAGGGCTACTTATACCTAATAAACATAAAGCTCTTAGTGATTAGTAGGGAAAAAGACAACCAATAGGAAAGCTAGCAAAGATCATGAACAAGCAGTTTACAGAAAAAGACATTTCAGTGGCAGATCTAACACTTCAGTATCATTGTTTTGGGCCTATGAGATTGTGAGGGTTTTTCCTCCTGATGCCAACCAGTTCTGGCACCAACTGGCCTATAATTTAATTCATTTCTAGTACTAACTATCTGGAGTTTGCATCAGATTCCACAGGTTTGAGGGTTTAGTCCCCAAGACTGCCTTCACTTCAGATTCCTGTCCCAAATATCAGGTCCCCAGGCGATCCACACTTCTGTCCAACTTGGCTACAGAGTTGGTGCTTTCGCAAACCCCTTCCTGAGCGAAGTTCAGTAATTTGCTAGAAAGACTCACCAAATTCAGGAAAGCACTTGCCGTACCATCACTGGTTTATCGTAAAGGATACAAATGAAGAGCCAGTTGAAGAGGTGCACAGGGGAAGGCCCAGAAGGGTCCAGAGTGTGGGAGCTTCTGTCCCGCAGAGTTGGGGGGGTGCTCCCAGCCCCACACATGGGAGCATTAGCCAATTCAGAGGCTCTCCAAACCCCAGGGTTTAGGGGGTTTTTTGGAGATTTCATCACATGGACATAGGCAGGGTCAATTATTAGTCCAATCCCTAGCTCTCTATTACCCCATGGAGGTTGGGGGATGGGGTGAAAGTTCCAGGCTTCCAATCGATCAAGGCTTGGTTTTGTGGGCAACCAGCTGCCATCCTGAAGTTATGCAGGGGAGCCCAGCCAAGAGTTACTTCGTGTGCACAAAAGACAAGACGCCCCTATTACCCTTGTCTCCCAGGAAATTACAGGAGACTTATGAGCTCTATATTGGGAATGGGGACACAAACCAAATGTCTTTCTATGGCACCACAGATGGGCAAAGATTTAAAAGATAGGTGGTATGGTAGGAGAAAGTGAGGTTCTACAATGAACCTGCCTGGCTTCAAATCCCACATCTGCATAAATTTGGGGAAATTTAACTTTGGGCAAACTTACTTTTCGCTACACTTCAGTATCCCCATCTATTAGATGGGGAACAGTTCTCACGGCTACTGCCAGCTTGTGTAACATGACGCATTTTTGTGCCCGTCTACCACAGAGGGTCTTTATCACGGGGATGGATTCCGGTCCCCAACAGAGCGTGAGGAAAAGTGCCCATTGTTGATGAGTTGTTTTCTTGTAACGATACGACCGTTTCAATATCCATGTTAACTCACCATGAACTTCATTCTTACCAATCCATCCTTTCCACGGGGAAACTAAATTCTGGGTTTTGTTTATGTTTACTTAAGAAAGTGACTCCAAATATTCAAAATCATAGAATATTTGCTCTAGATCTCTCAGGTTCCTATTAACAGTTACAATAATTACTTGTTCATTGACCAAAAACATTTTTCAGTGTCAGGCTAGCATTTAGAGAAGAGAGTCTTGAATATTTAATTTTCTTTAGCTCCTATCTTATTTTCAGGTTCAGGTTTGGGAAAAAAACGAGAGATTCCATGGACAGTGAAGAAAATCCCAAAGTTCTAATAACTTCATTCTAATAAAATTTCCACCCCACCTGGTGACCTGGAAAACGGATACACAAGACTCTGAAGACACCAGAGCCTTTCCTGATGACGCGGACCCACTGTGACCACGAACAGACCTGCTGTTGAGAAATGCTTGTCATAGAGCAAGCTCTGGACCACTCTTCCAGATAATCTCCTTATTTTTTTTAAACTAACCATTTCTAGACAGTCCTCCTTACTAATCCATTTGATGAAACGGGTTTGTAAGATTTTTTGAAAATATGTTGGTTAAGGATTGGTCAGTGTGTACAAAGATTAACATTCGGTTCCAAACATACAACTCAGCTCTCCAAATAAAAAGAATATCATTGTAGCAACACAACTCTCAGGTGACAACAGTGCGTGTGTGTGTATGTGTGTGTGTGTGTGTGTGTGTGTAAGTGAGCCAGGATATTCCAAATTATAGTCATCTCTGAAAGTGGACTCGTGTGCTGCTATAATTGAATGACTACGTGCAGCATTCTTAGCCAGAAAATTTTATACACTCCTTTGAGAGGAATTGATGGCCAGTGTTAACAGTATTTTGCAGGAGATCAAGTAGGCCCTGGCTCCTGTGGCCCATGGGCCTTTAAGAAGGGAACCGATGCAGGTCCTCGCTAGATGGTGGGTGGCGGCTGTAGCCCACAGCCAGTTCAATGAGCTGCCTTTGTTGTGCTCTTTTTGAGCATGGGACTAAGCCTCCTGTTTCCTAAGACTGGCTTAGGAGATATTTTCCTGGGAAACAGAATCAGCAAAACCACGAAACAGTTAGACTGATAGAGATGGTTCGTGTGCCCCGCAGCTGAAGGGTCAGCGCCCAGGAAGTAGGCTGTCCAAGCCAACCATCCAGGGAGCCTTTTACTAAACTTTCCACTCACACACCTTCCTGAGCACGGTGTGCAGCTGTATCCTCTCCAACCAGGGCTGTGTCTGACCGGCAATAGAGGAACCTCTGTTGTATCAATGAGCAGCGTAAAAGAGAAAGCTACCATGAGCTCAGAAAATGAATGTCAGCTCAGTGTTGCAGCGTGTTGCAGGCAGGCTGAGATGACAACATAGGCAGAAGGTACTCATGGAGACTTGGGGGTGGCGTGCTTTCATTGGCCGTGGCTTCTCTGATAGCAGTGTGGTGACAGGCTACTAATGATGACCCTTCAACACACCCAGGGCTACGGCGTGCTTGTAGAGATAGGTAACCACTGTTTTTTAATATGCTGTGTGGTGGCAGCATCTCCTCAAAGTAATTCTCCCCAAATGTTAACTTTCACTGAATGTTTTTCAAATGAATCTTTGATGTAACATCCTGACGCACTCATTATTCCACTTATTGATGCGTTCAGTGGATGACCTCCTGACTGAGGATGAAACCTGCAACCTTGGTGTTTCGATGCTCTGATCAGCTGAGCTACCTGGCCAGGGCTGCACTTGTTATTTTGAAATTCTTATCTTAAACTTTTCTGATAGCTCAGAATTTTTTCTCTGTACTGCTATTTATATCTTATTGACACACAGATCCTACATTTTGATTCTTACTTAAAATCCACTAGAGTATCTTATAATAGTTTATAAATCATTGGGGACACAGGTGACGGCTTGATCTGGCTAGCATTTTTATCTCCCCCATCAATGCAGCCAGTCTGACTGCCATTCCACCTGTCCCACCAGGTGCTAGGCTGCTGGTCCCAGAGAAGGGAGGTCATGCCGACTCCCAACAAGCTCTCCTTGAACTTCATTCCCACCAGCAGTGACTGCTCACTCTGCTGTGTTCTTCTGGTGCTTGTTGTCCTCATCAGGTGGGCTCCTTCCTTCTTAACCCCATCCCCATCTCCACGTGGCTGTCAGCCTCTTGGAGGCCTGGGACCTTGCTCTGCTTATCTTTTGATAAATATTTAATTAAAACACTTTATAACTCTAGCTTGATAACAATGTTAGTTTTGACACATAGATATTTGAATATTTAAACACCTAAATAGAAATTCTCTTTTCTACATATGAAAAGGATATGATAATTACCTTTTATTTCTGTTTGTATGGGTGCTTTATATTTTACAATAGCTTCAAAGAGATGGCTTTTATAAATCTGTTTATAAAAAGGCAACAAACACCCAATGGATTATTTCTTTGGTGGGTCAAAGGCCAAGTTGATCGGTACATGCCAAAATAATATTTAGTTGAATTCAAGGTATGTTCCTGATTTTTAAAATTACTTTTAAAGCTGGTCTACAACGCAAATTCCTAAACTTCCCGTGAATGTCACTCTCAGACGGACAGCCGGCATCACCCTGCAGATTAGAGTGAGGGGGGCGGCGGCCCGTCAGCAGAAGTTTCACGGATGCGTGTTTTAGCACTCATCCTTCTCAACACCTCTGAGTCAGTTTTACTGTAGTCATGATATTCTGTTTTTAAAATCCAAGAGATTTAACTAAAAATTCTTACACTGAAATAGGTTCTGCTCAAGTGGAGGCATATGAGAAGTATGCACTTTTTATGTCCTAGATATAACCAGCTAGAAAATATTCTGGAAAAAAACTAGATTCCACTCATAATAATCATAAAGACATGAAATACCTAGAAAGAATGTTAATAAGAAATGTATAAAAACTAAGTGAAGAAATTATTCCATTTTATTAAGGCCGGAATAGAGATGTGCCATGGTCCTGAATGGGCAGAATGAATGCTCAGCTAAGTAATAGGGCCCTCTGCCATCTGCCCCCACTGTTTAGCTCTCTGACCTCGTCCCTGTTACTCTCCCCATTGCTTCCTTTATTCCGGCTGCCCAGGTCTTGCTCTCTGTGAACATGCTACCCGTGCTTCTGTAAGTTCCCTCTTACTGGAATGCTCTTTCCAGGTATCTACATACTCACTCCCTTACTTCCTTTATGTCTTTGCTCACATGTTACCTGATTAATACATCCTTACCTGACCACTTTATTTTAAATTGTACCCTGTTCTTTCTCTGTCCTACCTTTACCCATCCCTGCTTCATTGTTCTCCATAGTTCTTATTACCCTCTGACATCCTAGCTAGTTTACTTCTTCACTGTGTTTCCTCACCAAAGTGCTTCCCTGCGTGCCACTTCTGTATCCCCAGTAGTTAAAACAATGCTTGTCACATAGTAGATGCTCAATAAATATTTGTTGAAAAAATGAATAAGTATTATTATTATTATCATTACTATAGTTTGCCCCTTATAGGGGCAAAAGTAATTACTAGTTTTCAAACAAGGAAACATTGGTCAATAAACATACAAAAAAACCATGTTCTGCTTCACAAGCAACCAAAAGAATACTAATTGACATGACAATGTGAAGCCATTTGCCAACTCACACACTGCAAAGATTACAAAATGACCCTATTTGATATTGACGGGGGTACGATTAAGTGCACTCTAATATTCTTCCGGTGGGAGTGTAAATTATTTTAGTTATTTTCTTTAAATTATATTTTATTGAATAGTTGTCCCATTTCTCCCCCATCATTCCCCTCCACACCCCCTCCCACCCACATTCCCCCCTTTAGTTCATGTCCATGTTTCATAAGTTCTTTAGCTTCTACATTTCCCACCCTATTCTTGCCCTCCCCCTGTCTATTTTCTACCCACCGTCTATGCTACTTATTCTCTGTACCTTTTCTCCCTCTCTCCTCCTCCCACTCCCCTGTTGCAGACCCTCCATGTGATCTCCATTTCTGTGTTCCTGCTCCTGGGCTAATTGTTTGCTTAGTTTGCTTTTGTTTTAGGTGAGATTGTTAATATTTGTGAGTTTGCTGTCTTTTTACTGTCCTATTTTTTATCTTCTTTTTCTTAGATAAGTCCCTTTAACATTCCATATAATAAGGGCTTGGTGATGATGAACTCCTTTAACTTGACCTTATCTGAGAAGCATTTTATCTTCCTTTCCATTCTAAATGACAGCTTTGCTGGATAGAGCAATCTTGGATGGAGGTCCTTGACTTTCATGACTTGGAATACTTCTTTCCAGCCCCTTCTTGCCTATAAGGTCTCTTTTGAGAAATCATCTGACAGTCTGATGGGAGCTCCTTTGTAGGCGACTCTGCCCTTATCCCTTACTGCTTCTAGAATTCTCTCCTTCATTTTAATCTTGGCTAATGGAATTATGATGTGCCTTGGTGTGTTCCTCCTTGGGTCCACCTTCTTTGGGACTCTGAGCTTCCTGGACGTCTAGTTCCTTTGCCAGATTGGGGAACTTCTCCTTTTTTATTTGTTCAAATAACTTTATCACTTGTTGCTCTTCCTCTTCCCCTTCTGGTACCCCTATAATTCGGATGTTGGGACATTTAAAGATGTCCTGGAGGTTCCTAAGCCTCTCCTCATTTTTTAAAATTCTTGTTTCTTCCTTCTTTTCTGTTTGGTTGTTTCTTTCTTCCTTCTGGTCCACTCCGTTGATTTGAGTCCCAGTTTTCCTCCCACCACTAATGGTTCCCTGTGCATTTTTCTTCATTTCACTTATTGTAGCCTCCATTTGTTCCTCTAATTTGCAACCAAAATTAACCAATTCTGTGAGCTTCCTAATCACCAGAGCTTTGAACTGTGCTTCTGATAAGTTGGCTACCAGTGCTATGAGCTCTGCATCTGATAGGTTGACCACCTCCTGGTTGCTCAGATGAATTAGCTCCAGGGCCCCGGTCTGTTCTCCCTTTTGAGCCATCCTTGGTTTTGGTTTT
Source organism: Anoura caudifer (assembly GCA_004027475.1). Classification (NCBI taxonomy): domain Eukaryota; kingdom Metazoa; phylum Chordata; class Mammalia; order Chiroptera; family Phyllostomidae; genus Anoura; species Anoura caudifer. The sequence continues at coordinate 79,910 of PVKU01004952.1, forward strand.
TTGTTTTTGTCTGGTTGCAGCTATTATGTAGTGAGGGGCAGAGCCTTAGGCGTCCACCAGGGCGGGGCAGCCCAGTCCCTGGGTTGTGATGCTGGATGTGGGGGCCGGGTCCAAGAGGGAACAATGATGCTTGCTCCACTCTCTTCTGCCAGATTTTAGTAACCTCTTCCGCTTCCCTCAAGCAAACTGGACCCCTCTGGTGCTGATTCCCAGGTGGGTGGGCCTGTGCACACTCCAGGACCCAGTGGGTCTCTCCTACGAACTCTCCTGTGAGGCTGGGACTCCCTCCCGGCACCCCAACCCCCACAAGTGTTCTCAATGGGTGCCCTTTAGGCTCTATTTCTCAGCACCGGGGCCCTGCGCTTCGCAGTCTGTCTTGCTGCCCGTTTTCACCTGGTTTATCTGTGCACAAATGTGTGTCTGAGATCTGCCACCTTGTGCACCCCGCTTGGCCATCTTGCGTTCGGCAACGCCGCAACCTGTGCACCTGGAGTGACTGCGAACCCAGGACCACCACCAGCTTATCCCGCCGCGATCCAACTCCCCTGGCCGTTGACTCTGCCCCTCTTACTGGTCTGGGTGAATCGTTGTCGGACTCCCTCACAATTCAATTTTCTCTCTGTCCTGGTTGGGTTTTCTTTCTTTTTTTTTTTTTTGGTTCTATATTTTTGTTGTCCTTAATCTTGGTTGTGAGAGGAGGCACAGCATGTCCAGCTACGCCTCCATCTTGACCAGAAGTCCTATTTTAGTTTTTTAGAAAACAAATTGGCAGAGTGTTTCAGAGCCTTAAAATGTTTGGATTTTTTGAGGTATTAACTCTACAACTAGGAAATAATCAGAGATATATGAAGTATTTATGTACATAGATGTTTATTACAGAATTATTTGTAATTAAAAAAGACAAACAAACAACTAAGTATGGCCTAGACCTGGCCAGTGTGGCTCAGTTGGTTGGAGTGTGGTCCCATTACTAAAAGTTTGCAGGTTCAATTCCCCATCAGGGCACATACCTAAGTTGCAGATTTGATCCCTGGTTTAGGGACTTAAGATCTCCTGTCTGGGTGTGTCCAGGAGCTGACCAATTGATGTTTCTCTCTCTCCCTTCCTCTCTGTCTAAAGGCAATGAAAAAATGTCCTCAGGTGAGTATTAAAAAAACACACAACTAAGTATGGCCTAAAAAAGGAGGTGAAAGTCTTGTACCCTTAAAATACAAAACATTGCTTAAAGAAATCAAAGAAGATAGAAATAAATGGAAAGACCTCCCATGCTCTTGGATTGGAAGCCTCAGATGTCATGGAAATAAATGCCCATGCTGACCAAAGCAATCTAGAGATTCAATGTCCACTCTCTCAAAATCCCAATGGAACTTTTGCAGAAGTAGGAAAAAAATCCTAAAATTCATATGGAATCTCAAGGGACCCCAAATAGCCAAAACAATCTTAAAAAAGAACAGAGCTGGAGGCCTCATACCTTATGATTTCAAAACATACAGCAAAGCAACAGTAATCAAGACAGTGTGGTACTAGCATAAAGAAAGGTATGGAGACTAATCAGAATGAAGAACCCAGAAGTCAACCTGTGCATTTATGGCCTAATGATTTTCAACAAGGGTGCCAAGACTACACAGTGGGGAAAGGACACTCCTCAACAAATGGTTGTGTTAAAACTGGACATGCACATGCAAAAGAGTGAATTTAGATTTGCACCTTATACCATATATAAAAATTAACTAAAAAATTAAAGACCTAAAACTATAAAACTCTGAGAATAAACACTTCAGGACATCGAGTTTGACAATGACTTCCTGAATGGGACACCAAAACCACTGGGAACAGAAGCAAAAATACACCAATAGGACTGCCCCAAATTTAAAAACTTCCAAGTGTCAGAGAAAGCCTCAGAGTGCAAAAGCAGCATACAGAACAAGAGAAAATATTTGTATATCATATATCTGACACGGGGCTAGTACCCAGAATGTAAAAGGAACTTTTAAAACTCAACAAACAACCTGGTTTTAAATGAGCAAAGGATCTGAACAGACAATTCTTCGAACAAGGCATGCAAACGGCCAAGAAGCAAATGAAGCATTGCTCAGCGGCACTACTACCGAGAGAAATGCACGTCAAAACAACGAGATACCATCTCAAACTTGAAACAGAATGTCGGCAAGGACGTGGAGAAACTGGGGCCTTTGTGCACTGTTGGTGGAACGGTAAAATGGTGCAACTACTATGGAAAATAGGATGGAGGTTTCCCCCAAAATTACAGATAGAATTAGTACGTGATCAGCAACTCCACTTTGGGGCATATATCAAAAATAATTCAAAGCAGAATCTCAGAGAGCTATTTGCATCTGACTCTTCCCTGTCAATGGAAGCTGCTGAATTAAGATACAGGAGAGAAGGCAGATCATTATGGGTTGGAGAAACACGTGTGTTGTCAGAGAGTGAAGTGGGTTGAGGGTCTAACCATGGCTGGAAATGCAAATTTGTAGAGACACCAAGTCACGTGGTAGCGTGATTTTCTCCAGTGTCCCAGGGTGGGAATGATGCGCGCTCCTGGTCGGATTGGGGGTTTTGCCGTCCAGGAGAGAAGAATGATGGGAAAATGGAGGAAGTCAGATTGAAGCAAAAGAACGTAGTATTCAGATTGAAGAGAAGGAGGAATAAAAAACGTGACGACTTCTGTCGATCCTTGTATACTACATCCATCTACCTTCTTTTCCTTTACTTGCGATGTAGGAGAACTTGGCAGATCCAGAGTGTTCAAAAAAAGAGGCTGCAGGTCAGCCTCACTAAGATAACCGGGGCAGTGCCGTCTGTCGCGGACGATTCCCCACCACAAAGGCCTGACTGTGCTGATATGAAACCCAGGGATATCGATCAAAGGTTGTCAGCTGGTAAGGGCTGAGGGCCAGCCTTCATTTTTCAGGATAATGAGGTGTTGCATTAACAATGAAGGGTACAGGCTTGGAGGCAGATCAGCCAGGGTTCTAACTGAGACCTGCCACATACTAACCATAGCGCCTGCATAAATTATTTAACTTCTTTTGGGCTTCTTTGTTTATAAAGTGAGGACAATACAAATACATACCCCACAGGGCCGTTGTGAGGACTCAGAGATGCCATGGGCTACAATTAGTGTTATTATTGCAATAATACAATAGCAAGCAGGTTTACTACTCACCCAGGGCTTTCTAATTTCCACCCTAACCTGGCATTTAGCTTGGAGGAGCGAATTAAGATCATCAATAACTTAAAGTATCCAAATTTAACTCAGTTGAAGCTACTTGATATCTTCCAATGGAATCTTACTCTAAGATGACTGTCTCATAGGGTGACCTAGTTCCTATGTATCTTCTCCCTTGGGTGATCTCATCTACAATGTGACTTTAAATGCCATCCACATGTGCATCAACAGAAGAAACATCCAAACCTATAGAGAATTTTTATGAGTTTATTTGAGCTGACAATTGCCAGGAAGCAAAATCTCAATGGATTGAGAAAAGGCTCTGGAGAATGGCACTTTTACAGCTTATTTGATACATTAGAATCAGAGGAGGAGACTTGTAAAGGGTGGTGGAGGGGGGGTTACATGAGATACATTGGTGGTAGATTAGGAAGCGGGGAGAAAGCAAAGCGGAGACATCTCTGGAATTGGATAAAATGTAAAATGGGAGACATGTACCTCTCCTGCATTGAGGGTACAGGACCATTAACGTTCACAGCACATGGCCACGGCATTTGGGGAACAAGGTAACGGTGAGAGTTCTGTGGTGCGTGCCTTGGCTGGGGGCTGTGCCCTGAGGGGTCTGGAAAGAAGAGAACTCTGACAGCCCACCTGTACTTTATCTTAGATACAAAAAGACAGTAGCCAGGTGCACAGAAGGTAAAGAATGACCTTTGTCAAGGAAGCTACCAGCCTAGGACCTGCTTTGAGTTAAGAATTTTTGGGTGCAGACCATCCTCTGTGGTTATTTTCGGTCCCTGACTTTTTAAGGCCCACCACGCAGGCCTCCCCTGAGCTTGTCAGCATTGGAATGTGGCCTCTGTGTCATTCACCTGCGGCTAATCCCTGATTCATATTTTACGCTGGCCTCCCCTATGAACTTGTCTCATATACCCAGCTGCCTCCAAATTTATATTTTAAAATAAGCTTAAAATAGCAATATAGTTAAATATAAGTTTATTCTTAAGCTTTAAATAAAACTCTCACACAGGCAACAGAAGAAAAAATAGGTAAATTGAACTACATGAAAATTTAAAACATTTGCACCTTTAAAAGGGGCGCAGTCAGAGCAAAAAGGCAGCCCGTGGAATGGGAGAAAACACTTACGGTTCATACAGCTGCTTAGGTAAATATCAAGAATAAAGCACTCCTACAACTCAACACAACAACCAAACCACCTGAGTTGAGAAAAAAAATCATATATATATATATACACACACATATATACTCACACACACGAATTGCTGAGAAGCACATGAAATGATCTTCGACATCACTATTATTAGGAAAATAGAAATCAAAATTACAATGAGATTGTACCTTCCGCAATCAGGATGGCTGCTACAAAAACATAGAAAATAGCAAGTGTTAGTGAAGATGTGGAGAAACGGGAACCTTTGCGCACTGTCGTTGGAAATATAAAATGGTACTGTCCCAGTGAAAATACCATGGCAGTTCCTAAAAAAATTCAACCCAGAATTACCACATGATGCAGCGATTCTTCTGGGTGCATATCCAAAAGAACGGCAAGCAGGTCTTAAAAAGATATTTGTGTGCTCACGTTCATAGCAACATCCTCCATGATAAAACAACCGATGAATGGAAAAACAAGCTGGCGTGGGGACACCGTGCAGCATCCCTCGGGGCTGTTAGAAAGGAAGGGGACTCTGACCGTGCCACGGCACAGGTGAACCTGGACGGCACTCTGCTGAGGAAGCAGACCAGCCACAAGAGGACAAAAGCTGTATGGCCCTGTGCACATAAAGCACCCAGAGCGGTCAGACTCCTCAGGACAGCAGCAGGGCGACTGCCAGGGGCTGGGAGAGAGTGGGAAACGCAGAGCTGCTGTTCCATGGGGACAGGGCTTCAGTTCTGCAAGATGAAGAGTCCGGAGAGGGACAGCGGTGATGGCTGTGCAGCAGGGCGAGTATGCGCCATGCCACTGAGGGCACACTCGAAAACGGGCAAGACGGCCAGTTTTATATTACGTGTCTTTTATCACAATACATCTTTTTTTCATTGAAGGAAAAATTTAATATCCCAAACCCCCACTCCTCCCAATTTCCTCCTTTCAAATGCTGGCACCAAAGCCACCAAGTTGTCCTGTCCCCAAATCCAGGAGTTTTCCTTACTTTTTCCTCCCCTTACGCCCATATCCAGCAGAATGTCACGTCACCTTTTGCTTTCAGAGTGTGTTCTGAATTCATCCGTGTATGTCTTTCACAGACACTACTCTAGCTCTGGCCCACCCACCTGTTAATTAATTAATTAATTAATTGTCCATCAGTTAATACTCCACACAGCAGCCGAATGCTCCTTTTATGAGAGAAATCACACCGTGTCCTGCCTCTGCTTAGACATACTCTGATAGTTTATCATTGCACCTGGAATGTAATTCAGACTCCTTGCCACTTGTAATTCAAATGTACATGAACAAAAAACCAACCAAACAACAACAAAAGACTTTCCACTGTCAACAAGGCACTGGATGATCTAGTCCGCCAATGCCTCTCCGACCTTACGTCCCGTTGCTGTTCTCTTTGATCCCTATGTTCCGGTCACGCTGGCCTCTCCTCTGCAGCTCGACCGCCCGTGCACTTGCCCTTACTTCACAGCCTTTGCACTCGCCGCTCCTCCGCTTGGTACACTCTTTTCCCAGATTTTCAAGTGATAGGATTCTTACCAACTCTTGCATCTCAACGCAGATGCCATCTTCCTAGAAAAGTACCCACTCGTCTTCAATCTAAATTAGCTACCCACTGTGGTTCTTTATACCACCATCCTCTTTTCTCTCTTCGTGGCCCTTACCACCGCAGGCACACCTCGTTTTATTGCATTTTGCTTTATTGCTCTTCACAGATGTTGCATTTTTTCACAAATGGTAGGCAGGACCCTCCATCAGCAAAAAGATTACAACTCGTTCTATTTCACTACTTGCTATATTGCAGTGGTCTGGAATTGAACATGCAATATCTCTGACTTAGACCTGTATTTAAAATTCGGATTGATTTTCTCAAGTTCATTGTCAGCTTCTCCATCCCACAACTAAAATGTGAGCTTCAGGAGAACAAATAGTCTCTTTCCTCAATTTCTAGAACCCAGAACAGTGTTGGGCAGATAACAGTCTACGCAAATATTTACTGAAGGAATGAAAAGTGAATAACATTAGTAACCCAATTTTCCTTCTATATCACATAAATACATAAAGCCCTTTTGGGAAAACATATTTCTAACATTAGCTACCACTCATGTCTTTTCCAACTATTCTAGAATGTGATAACCAGTCTTTAAAATGCAAGCAGCATATTGTATTTCATATCTCATTGTATGTGGACATACCTTGAAGGGCTCACTCCCTTCAAGGTGTGCACTCCCTTCAAGGTATGCATTCCCGCTGCCGCTCAAGTTGGTAGCAATGTGTAATTATTTATATGCAATTTTAAAACTCCTCTGTAGCTCTTGAAGCCAAACTGTGGGTTTTCACATTGGAAATTACACCTATTCAAAGTAAAAGTCTGCACATCTAATTCCTTAAAAAATTGTTCAGAGTATTTGATTACCTACCTTTTCTAGTCTGCAGAAAGTGTCAAGGTCTACTCTCTTCATGCGTCCAGGACCAGACAGACTAGGGCTCAAATGCGGGATCACAGAACAGTGCAAACATAATTTCTCTGGCTCCTGTATCTGTGCAACCCCGATCTCCCACCAAGTCAAACCTAAAACCACAGTTGGGCTCAGGAATACAGACGTTTCTGTCCTTTTTTTTTTTTTGAGATATGTCTGCAGTGGATGCGTGAGAAAGAACATGAAAGGGCTGCACACCCGCTGAAGGGAAGCCCTGCTGCGCTGAGCTGGGCTGCAGCCGCGCTCCACGCCCTGAGTGCTGCTGGGCATGGGCCATGGCATGCCACTGGATGTGCCGTAGAATGCGGTGGGGAGAGACTCGGGTTCCTCCACACTTGGGCCACGCTCCAGTGTTCCGGGGAGGAGACAAATAGTGTCTCACAGAGATCCTAGCAAAAATAGCTATTTCAGATTGTACTCAAGGCTCCCTTTCCATAAAATCTGTGAGATCAACAGCAGGGACCGGGCAAATGAGACCCTCGGCATCGTCCTCCACTCTGACACTGAAGCTATAATATTGGATTTAGTCTGGACCCTCTACCCTTCTCCCAAAGGAGGAGTTCTTCCTTTGCAGAAGTTTTCTCTTCCTCAGGCAAGTAGGCGCTGACCGCTCCAGCCCGCATAACCTATGGCACATCCAAATCTATGCAGAACACTGAGTTCATACGGTGCTCCTTTAGGGGTCAATAATCAAAATAAAACTAATAATTGTAGTCAATATTAATTCAGCATATTGTTTAGCCATCTGTGTATTACTGATTTATTGCTGTGTAAAAAAAAAAATCAGCCCCAAACTTAGTAGCGTAGGACAACAAACGTTTGTTATGCCTCACAACTCCTGAGGGTCGGGAGCAGGGAGCCCCTTAGCTGGCAGTTCTGGCTCAGGGGCTCTCACGGGGTCACAGTCAAGCTGCTGGCTGGGGCTGTGGTCATCTAGTGACTCAACTGATGCTGAAGTGGCCGCTGACATTCTCGCCTACTTGATGGTCAACTCAGTTCCACACTGGCTGTTGGCAGGATTCTCATTTCTTGCCACCACCTGAGCCTCTGACATAGCAGCTTGCTTCTCCCAAAGAAACAGAAAGAGAAAATTGTGGGGGGTGGGGGGGAGGGGGCATTCAAGATGGGGCATTATATGTTCAAGATTTTAACATATAATCACTAAAGTGACCAAACATCCCTTCTGCTATATGCCAATAGTCACCAATCCAGATACAAATGGGAAGATCCCACAACAGGGTGTGAACACAAGGAGGCAGGGATCATTGGGTGCTATCTTCAAGATCGGCTACCACACCTGCAGAGTTTTACTCCATTTATTCCAGGGTTCTAACCCTGAATCTGCTCTTTGCCATACATATGTTTTATTTTCTCTTATATATATAAAATAAGAGCATCCTAATTCAGAATCTTGAAGGTTAAAGGGCCTCAGGTAACCCGATTCTCTCAGATTCAGAGTTCAGTCCCTCTTTTAAAAGACGTGATTTAAATAACAATACCACTCAGATGTGTAGTAGTTACTGCCCCACCAAAAACTGAAAACTGGAAGGCTGCTTCCCAGGGTGCTCTGTTTTGTGCATGGGGATAAGCCATGTATGACAAATGGTTTTCGTTTCTTTTCCTTAAGATCTACTTCTTTTTTGGAAGACTGTTGAATTATTTTCAAACCCTTTCAGGAGTGTTTTCTGATGCCCAACTGATATTTCTTAAAATAAGGGTGGTTTTTTTTTTTTTTTTCAACTTGTTTGGTTTTGTCAAAGGAACTCAAAAAGAATCTGGAGGCTTTGGCTAAAAATAAAAGATGTTTATTCAAAAGTCCTAGCGTTTGGAAATGGTAACAGAGCCAGGCAAAAAACCCAAAAGTGGTTCAAAGAAGAAAGAAAAGTTAAAAGTTCTTGTAGTAAAAAGTCCATTATTAAGCATTACCGGTGGATGCGGGACTGGCCCAGGACAGTTATCGGTCAGCAGTCAGGGGGCTGGGATAATGCATGTCGATGGCATGTCTGGTCAGGAGTCCTTCAGAGGGTTATCTGGAGATCTGTCCAACGTCCAGAGGTATATCCAGGCATTGATTCAGGACTAGAAAGTTCAAAACCTTTAAGTCCCCCAGCTGTTAGAACAAGAATAGAATCACTGCCTCATGCCTCAACCTGCTTGATTTCAGGAATTTAGCAGATTGACTATATTTCTTCACTTTCTTCCTCGGTCTGTACTCAGCTCAGCAGTCTCCTCCTAGACACTTGCATTTATTTTGAAATATTAAAGCAATTTGGAGAGCTGATACAAGGAACAGGTTTATGTTTAAGAAGCTTGGTTTTTCTTTTTCAGTTAGTTCCAGAAAAGGACTGTTCCTGGAGATAAAATGTTAGAAAGAATTGAGTACATTTCTGAAGGAAGGCACAGCACACCATCTTTGGGAAGCAGGAACACTGAACAGTGAGTGTACACGAAATGACCAGCACCTGTGTCAATGTTTTTATCCTAAGTTTTAAAAATTTTCCTGGGTTTTATGGGAATGTTATATTTCTTTGTGTAAAACATGCTGGCAAAGCTAGCTTCCCATTCTCTTTCTAGTTTCAGTTTAGAACGTAATCAGCATTGAAGTGCTTATCCAACAGATCACATTTTAAAATGTACCGTGAGTTCTCTTTCTATCACTAAGCCCCTATTACTATTAAAAGGAATATGCTGCAATGTTAAATTTAGCAGCCTTAATTCTTAAAGGTCTTCGAACAGCGCTGCCCAATAAGACAGCCCCTAGCTACACATGGCTACTGAGCACTGAGAGTGTGGCCAATCCAAACTGAAATGTGCTGAAAAATCACACACTGGCTTCTTAAGATTTTTATACACACACACACACACACACACACACGAGATATAATTTAAATACATATCGATGATTTTTTTAAAATATAGGAACGTAAAATGTGTCCATTTTTATATTGATTATATGATAAAATGATAATGTTCTAGATATATTGAATTAAATAAATATACTATTAAAATTAATTTCACCCATTTCTTTTTACTTTTTTTTAATTCTAAAGAGCTTTAATTAATAAAAAGCCCCAAGTTTGCCAAGTCCACCAAAAAGGGAACGAATAGGTTTTTTTCCTGCTGGAACCGCCGTCTTCCAGTAATTCACCAAAATGACTAAGGCAAAGGGAAACGGGAGAGGCACCTGCTGTACGCTCTCTAGGCCTTTTGGAAACATGGAGCTGTCCCTTTGGCCACATACATGCGAAGCTACAAACAAGGCGATATTGCAGGCGTGAAGGAAAGGGCATGTTCAGAAAGGACTGCCCCAAAGGCGTTGCCATGGAGAAACTCGAGGGGTCTGCAGTGTCACCGGCATGCGGTGGGCATTGTTGTAAACAAACAAATTAAGGGCAAGAGTCTTGCCAAGAGACTTAATGTACATCTTGAGCATATTAAGCACTCTAAGAGCCAAGACAGCTTCCTGACGCGTGTGAAGGAAAGTGATCAGAAAAAGAAGGAAGCCAAAGAGAAGGATACGTGGGTCCAGCTGAAGCGCCGGTCTGCTCCGCCCAAAGGTGCACACTTTGTGAGAATTGATGGAAAGGAGCCTGAGCTGTTGGAACCCACTCCCTGTGAATTCATGGCAGGATGCATGTGAAAAAAGTAAAAGACTTCTATACTAATTTAAAAAAGGGGGGATGAATAATCAGTCCCAACAGAGCTAGGAGAAATTTTTTTTTAAAGGAGGGGGAGGGATGAAAGTTGGTAAGTATTATTGTCTTTCAAAAAGAATGAAACACTGCTTCCTCAACTAACCACTTGGAATGTCCACCTGATGTGAATGGCAGGAGAAAAATAACTGTCCGTATTTGCCTTAAATACAGTATTGGGCAATTAAATGCTAACTCAACTACTTAGGGATGGCTTGCTAAAACGCTGAACAAGTGAAAGACGTCGTCCTTGCTGCAGCCTGGCACATTCGGTGCAGTCACTGGGTGACGGGTTTCTCACACTTCTGTCTCTGCCTGCTCTGGCAGCATCTTCGCAGTTAGACCTCAGCTTCTTATGGCCTCCCTCTTTCTTCTGTTTTCTGGGGTTTTGTGTCTTAGAACCTCCTCTTGGTTGACAGAACAAGTCCATCACAAACACTGCTCTGTGTTGAGTTTTGTACGCATGCCTTTGACAATCAAGACCCAGCGTGGTCCCTCGGGCAGCGCAATTCAAGGCAGCATCTCTGTTTGGAACAAGCTACTGCTGTTGGCGTGGGCTCTGTATTCCAAAACCAGGGTAAGCCTCTTCTCTGTGCATCAACCCAAGCCTGATCTCTGTTATGTTTTTCAGGATCATATAGCAATTCATTTGTTGGAATCCTGTGTTGTTTCTTCTTCTCTTTTTTCTTGGTCACCTGTGCTGCTTTGTCTTCATGCTCAGAGTCGAACTATATATCATTTTAGGATTTTGTCAGAGCTGCTCCACCTTTCCCATTTCCTGGGGAAGACCCTGTTTCCAGGGAGGATAATTTGTCTCCATTGTTGCTACAGTGGCATTACAAATGTAGCTACTTACTCTATTGCAGAGGGAAGCTATAGAATCACCTTTTAAAAAAAAATTATTCTTTTATTGCAAATGAACTCCTGAGTTAAGGCCTGTGCAGAAACAACTAATCTGAGAATAGTTAATCCTGGGCTGGGATCATCAATAATCTTGAAGTTAAAAATTTACATTTGTTCTCACACGTTAAAGGACAACAAAAGGGCTTGCTTGTTCCAGAGCAAAACAAGGCAAGGGCGCTTGAATCAGAATTCAAAGTCATTGCTCCCAGCCTCTTCATTGAGGTACTTAACGGTTTCGGTTTGAAAATAATCCCCCTCACTCTTGCAGGAATGGGCGGTGATACCGCCCCTAACAACACTGAGACCCTGGATCTCTTCCAGTACCCCTGTTGGCCTCGGGAAAAATTGTGAGATGGAGGCGTTATTTTTAATACTGTAATTGAGCCTCGCTGCCCGCTTGCCAACGCGTCCCCTCCCCCCGACTCCGCGCTCGGGCAGCGAATTTGGCTCGATCTCCGAGACCAGGAGCGACGTTGCCCTCTGAGCCCGAGCCAGGACTCTTCCGGCTGGAACCTCCCGGCTGAGCCCCAGGTGCACGCGGCGGCCGGGCCCGCCCACCTGCCGTCACGTGCAGCCCCAGCTCCGCCCCCACCGGCGCCGCACTGCGGGGTGCAGAGGCCGGCCATGCGGCCCAGCCCAGAGCCCTCCTCCGTCTCGCCCTCTATGTAAGACCGGAGGCTGCACCCCTGCCGCTACGGCGGCGGGAGTTCGCGATCCTGCTAGTTCGGCGGGCACGGTCTGTCCCTCGCTCGGTCTCGCGGTGGAGGCCCGACGCGCAAGCGCACACACCCTCCGCGCCCCGCGTCTGCGCGCCGCCGAGTCCCTCAGCTCCGCTCCAGGCGCCGCTGGCAGCTGAGGGTGGTATGCGGGACTACGACGAGGTGACCGCCTTCCTGGGCGAGTGGGGGCCCTTCCAGCGCCTCATCTTCTTTCTGCTCAGCGCCAGCATCATCCCCAACGGCTTCAACGGTATGTCAATCGTGTTCCTGGCGGGGACCCCGGAGCACCGCTGCCGGGTGCCGGACAGCGCGAACCTGAGCAGCGCCTGGCGCAACCACAGTGTCCCGCTGCGGCTGCAGGACGGCCGTCAGGTGCCTCACAGCTGCCGGCGCTACCGGCTCGCGGCGATCGCCAACTTCTCAGCGCTGGGGCTGGAGCCGGTGCGCGATGTGGACCTGGAGCAGCTGGAGCAGGAGAGCTGCCTGGATGGCTGGGAGTTCAGCCAGGACGTCTACCTGTCCACCATCGTGACCGAGGTGGGTACCAGCCCCGCGCCGGGGCCGAAGACCTGGGTGTAGGGAGGACCTTCACAGTCTTTGAGGTCACGCAGTCCACCCGGCACAGTGTGCATGCTGATGTTGCCGCTCTTGTTCCCCCAACACAACTAGCGATGATTATTCGTCCTCCAGCCAGGGGGCTCAGAACGCTTTGCACGTTGACTTCCAGCCAGAGATGCCTTCTGACAGCAGGGTGTCAACCTGGTCATCTGCCCTGATGGCCATCAAGGAGAGCGAGCCAAGAAGGCCCTGGCGGCCCCTGCAAGGTGCTCTAAGGCCCTGGGTGGTCAGAGACTTCCTCCAGCTAGGGTGAGAGTGTTGAGCAGAGCCAGGGCCAGGGCCAAGGGACTGTCGCTGTTTTTCTTCTATCCTCTTGGCACCTGTCAGAGAGAAAGGAAATTCACCTTTTCTTTCCTGAACTTTTAAAATCAAAGGAAGCGTGTATATATAACTGTTTCTTTTTTTTTCTTTTTCCAGTTACTCTTTCCCTACCCACGCTCACCCCAAAATGACAGTCTGATCATGCCCTTTAAGGAAGTGTTTACTTTTTGCTCAGAGTTAGTTATCAGCCTGTTAGGATCCCTGCACCTGGAAATCTGTTCAGGGTGACTTGTTGACCCAGAATGCTGTAGCTAAAGCATACAACCTTAGTTCATAGGAAGTGGGGAGAAAGCAAATTTCTCATTCCCCAACCGCTTGGATTTTTGTTTTGGGTGGCTTTGTCTATCCCCTGCTGAGAGTCGTTAGAGCTGGACTTACGACATGATGTTAATAGGTGAGTGTGGATGTGCTTTGTGTCTTACTCAGACACTGGCACTAACTTGCTTAGGTCTCAGCAGAACTAAGCAGGCAGGGCCGTGAAAGAGCCTCCTTGACAGGCACCAGGGTGTACAGGTTCACTGAGTGTCAGGATCAGGGATTTGCAGATTAGAGAAGGCTTCCTGGAAGAAGAGGCCTCTCAGTGAGTCTGGGGTGTTCAACTCAAAGATGCAAAGTCTGGAACAGCAAGAAACAACCTAGATGGAGGTCAGAGTTCCGAGGGAGGGGGCTGAAGGGGAGCCCCACTGGGATCTCACAGGCAGTGACATCATTCTCGCGTCCTGAGGTGTTGACAAAAGAGGCACTGAATAGAGGCTGGCTGTGTTTTGTAGCCCAAGAGTCCAGAGACAATTTCCCGTCAACACAAATCCTCAGTCCTAGACTCAAGCAAGTCACCTTCTTGAAAGCCAGCCAGTAAGAGCTGTGAAAGCAGACTGACCCTCTGGTGGCAGGCAGAGGTCTCAGAGGGAAGCCATACTCCATGACATGGAAGTCCCTGCAAATTCTGCTTCTGGCTGCTCGTGGAAGGAGGAAGTCAGAAGAAATGTATGGCATCTCTAGGTTTTACTCCCACCCTTGGGATCCCTTGGCTGACTGACATCATCTGCTCCTGCTTCGCTGCCTTCATCCTGCCCTCAGCTGAGGGTGCTGGCTGCGCTGATGAGTTCCCAAAGGCTGGCTGTGCCAGAGGGTCCTTGAGCTATGTTGCTCCCAATGTCAGCTTTTCCAATTGTTTTTTAAATTTTTACTTTAATTGTTGTTCTTGTACAGTTTTCTGTCTTTTACTCCCATCCCAGCCCACTGCCCCAGCCCTCCCCACCTCCCTCCCATTTCCACCCCCCCCCTAGTTTTTGTCCATGTGTCCTTTATACTTGTTGCTCTAAACCCTTCCCCTTTTCCCCTGATCTTCCCTCCCCTCTCCCCTCTGGTCACTGTCAGCCTGTTCTCAATTTCAGTGACTTTGGTTATATTTTGCTTGTTTGTTTTGTTGATTAGGTTCCTGTTAAAGGTGAAATCATATGGTATTTGTCTTTCACTGCCTGACTTGTTTCACTTAGCATGATGCTCTCCAGTTAGCTTTTCCATTTTTATATTTAGCCTATTTATTTCACTGTCTTAGCAGTTTCGTAAGAGCTATGTGCCCTTTCACCTACTGACAGGTTGTCAGTCTTTGCCGGGAGGCCAGATAAATACCTTACTTAGCCCTTTGTCTAGAGATGCTGGAATGCCTGACTTGACATTCGGTAAACAGTCCCTGTTGGAAGCTGTTGCATTAACATTCTGACTCCGTTTTTCCTAAGGTTTGTTTTCTTTCAACCCGGGCCTGGAAGTGCTGACCACTGCAGCTAGTCCCACGCCTGCTAAATGTCCCCAGGCCTGCCCTCTGCCCCACAGCAAATGTGGAAGTGTTATAAGGACACTGGTATTGAATTAGTAGTCACATTTTTCAGCAGGAGATGAAAACCTTGTGTCCCCTGTGTGATTTCTGCCTGTGTTGAAATTAAAGTGTGTACATGTAACTACTAAAGCTGGTGGTAGATTTACATCCTTGCATCTCCTGCAGGTCCCAGCCTGATAATGGATACAGAGGGTGGATAATGGGTACACAGGGACATTTTTGTTGAATGGATTAGTGAATAATTTAAGAAATTTTGCCTAAAGTTTGAGAACTGAAGAAGAAAAGTGTCATTTATAGAAGGGAAACTTGAGGGTGGTTGGAAAGCATTGACTGAAATACTTTAAAGGAAACATAATCCCCCATCCCAGGGACTAGGGCTTGCCCCTGTGTGGGTCTGTGACAAGGCATTGGGACTGGCAGAAAGGGGCACTATTTAGGAAATGAAAGAGGTTGTTCTTCCATGTTCCAGGAGCAGTTGGGGGCCCCATGTTTCCAGGCTGGCCCCTTTTCTGACCTCTCCATCATCCCTGCGGTGGGGGACTCAGCCACCCCACGTTGCGGTGCTGCTCCAATCCACGAGTGCTTCTCGACCCAGGGCTGCCCCTCCTCTGGGACCTGGGCGATTTCTCAGCCTGCCTGGCCCACCTGCTTTCTGGTGTCTGCATAGCCCAGCCTGCAGAAAAGAAAGGTTCCTTTGCACCCATGAGTTGGGGTCTCTTCAAGCCAAGACCTGGCGGTCCTCTTTGTCCCTTTAACCCCTGCATGTCTCTGCTTCCCAGAAGCCCCCTGCCCAGCCCTTGCCAGGACTCTGACTCACCCCCTGTTGTCCTAGAGAGCCTCTTTCTCCAGACTAGCTTTTTAGCAGCCTTATGTCACACATAGATAGTCTCGTGAGGTAGGAGAGCCTCCACTGTTGTCCACAGGCCACATCACCTGAAGGAAAGGCCACAGCAGCCAGGGAGGTGGGGCTGGGCTGACTTTGAGGGGGCCAGACCTGCAGCTTGTACGGCACTGCTATGCCCTTGCTGACTTCTCGAACCCAAGGGGAACGCAGAACCTTTGCAGCTCATGGCAAGCCAGAGCAGCCCCTCGCTGGTCACGTGCTGTCCCGACAGGCCCCTCTGGTCACGCGGAATCAGACTGAGCCCTTCTCTGGGTGTCTGAGAACTCCAATCCCGGGTCAAAGTTGTCAGGGAGAACTGAGTGACTCAGTTCTGACTCAGGGAAGGGGCTGAGGAAGCAAAGAAAATCTGCTCTAGAGATCAAAGTTCAGGGTTCATCTTGGCTTTGGGCAGGCAAGCCCAAAGGGTGCTGAGGTGTTGAAGGTTCACAGCCCTTAGCTCTATCAGCTGCTCACTGCATACCAAACACCTGCCGAGCCTCACCTCTGCCTGGCTCTGCCAGGCGTTAGGGAGGTGGTGGTGGCAGATACCTCTTCCCCTTGCCCTGACAGCCCTGGGGCAGGGATCAGCCACTCACCGCAGCGGGAAGCAGAACGGACTGTGGGTAGGGTAGAAGGCATCCAGTAACAGTGGTGCTAACCGGTGTGCCTGACTGCTGAGGTGCTCAGGCTGGGAATGCCCCAGGGGGAGCTGCTGCCCAGTGGCTTGGCCTGTCTCTTCCCTTCTAGCCAGCTCCCAGGTAAGAACACTTAGTTCCAGAAAACGACATCATCGCTGTACTTCCCGTAACCAGGAAGCATCTCTGATTGCATGCTATGTACAAGATACACACTTCTCTCTCTCTCTCTTCAAAAATTTTAACAACTGCATGGAGGTAGACGTGATATAAAATAAACTGATGAACACAACTAACGTGTGCAGTATGAAAAGCTTTCGTGGATATGAAAGGCACATTTCTTGCCAAGAAGGGTACCAAGTCTAGGCCCCTTGTTGGAATAGCTCTCAGATTTTTTTCTGGCAGGGGCCTCACGGCCCACCCAGCTGAGGGGTCATAATGCTAGACTCATGACCTGAATCTTAAACCCACAGACTTAGTTCTCACATCGATACCTGTTATCATCAGCCAGTTCAGCTCATCCCGTGCACCAGGTGGGGGCATCACGAGCTGAGCTGGCACTGCTTTAGTTACAGCTGGGGAGCCAGGAGCTCAGTGTAGGAACACTAGATCCCTTTGTAAACACAACAGGCCCAGGGTGCCCAGCCTGCACTCTCTGGGCTTCTCATCCCACCCCTCCTAAGGAGGGTCCCAGCCAAGTCCTGGAGCCCACTGCAGTCCATCTGGTGGCTGACAGGTGAGTGGATGGGCTGGCGAGGTGGGACCTGGTTTGCGCCTGCCCCTGCGTTCCTTTTTTGAGACCTATTACCTTTCCTGACCCTACACACAGCCTACCCAATCCCCTGTGGCCAGTAGGAGGTGTTAGCCCCTGTTTGCTTTTGGAGGGCCCAAAACCAGGCCCTGAGAACTGTCAAGAACTGTCAGTGGTGGACGGAGAGACCAGTCACCCCAGGGAGCTACACACTGGCCCAGAGTCGGGGCAGGCCAACCAAGTGGCAGGGCTGAAGCGGTGAGAGCTGGAGGGATGATCTGGGAGCTTGTCTCAAGATGAACACCGGTCACCTGGTCTCCTCGCCAGCCCGGAGTTCTCTAAAAGCCTGTGTCAGAAGACCTGATGTGGGTTGGGGGGACAACACCCCTGAACTCACTGCAGGATTTCTAGTCTAGCCCAGCTATATTATTCCCAACCCTCATGAGAGAGCTATTGAGAAACAGCTACTGAGTCCTTATTCATTAAAAAAAAAAAAAAAAACACCCAAAACCCTGTTGCCACAAAAGTAGTGTGTGCTAGCTGGGAATAGATCCCATCAGGTGCAGGAGCAGCAGTGGCTGTGACCTGAGCCCGAGAAGCTTTGCCACCCTCCCCAGCACCCAGAGGCCAGCACCCATCCCCGAGTCCCTCAGCTCTGACACCTCGCCACTCCTGTCCTGGTGCTAACAGCCACGTCCCACGGGGCCGTCTGGGCACTGGCACTGCTGAGGTTGCAGAGGGAGCAAGGCTGCCATCGCCGAGCATTCAGGCCTTAGTGCTCTGAGATTCTGGCCTCCTGCTGGCCTGGACTTCCCCTAGATGGAGCCATTGGAAACCCTCTAGTCTTCCCTGGGGTGGGCTCCCCTCCCCGTTCTCAGCCCGGGCGATCCTGATCATTGGCTGCAGGGATCTTCATGTCCAGCCTGAGGGCTGCCCCTCACCTCTTTGAGGTGCCCAGGGGCTCTGTGCACACACACTGCCCAGCAGGGCAGAGAAGCAGACTTGTTTTCCTTCTGCACTTAGCCTGGAAGAGATGCCTTGTTCTTAGAAGCCACACACTGCCCCGCTTCTCTGTGTTACTGGGGAGCCTGCAGACTCCATGGAGGGCAGTCCAGCAACCTGGCGCCAGGCAAGCAAGGGTCTGAATTCCCTGGCGGGTGGCCTTGGTTACTGCTAAGCAGCATCTCTCTGTTCTGAGAAACATTTTTCTGGGAACCACCAAGCTTCCTGTTTCGGCCTTTCCTCCTCTTGGCCACTTGTTCAGCCAGAGCAACCTCACATCTGAGTTGTCCAGCTGCTTCCCCACGCCTACAGACCTCTTGGTATGGTAGCCGTAGGTGGAACTGCACCTTGGGTGCTGGGGCACTCCAGCTGTGCAGCCTGTTCCCTACCCCATCCACTGTTTTACCAATGAGGAGACTGAGGTGCAATGAGGGGGGACTCTTGTCTGGGGGTGAGTAACCAGTTGACAGTAGAATAGAGTCTCAAACCCAGTTTCTTAACTCCCAGCTCAGAGCTCTTGGCTGTCAGCAGGCCTGGTGTTAACACAGCATCAGGGACCCCAGCTCTAATTATTATCAGAAGCACCCAGAAGTCACAGGCCTATGGTAAGGGCCTGAGCAGAGCTGAAGGAACAGCTGCAGGTGTGCGTCTCAGGCCTCTGGCCTCAGCTCCTTGCTGGACGCCTTCGCCCTGCTCCCAAACCACTCCCGTGCAGTCCCGGCCATGACCTGACCCCACGGGAGGGGCGCCCTGCCCGTCCACAATCCTTCGCCTTCCCCAGGTTCTTCAGAGTGACCGTGAGAGGCCTTGCCTTCTGGACTGGAATGTAGGCAGAGTACTTGCTCCCTGCCCCCCCTTCCTCAGAGTAGAAGGAAAATAGTGGGGCTAACAGCCGTGAAAAGCCGGATGGGGAGGGAGCCCAGTCTCCCTGCGAGGGGGAGCCTGTGCCCTGAATGGCTGCCCAGATCAGCCATGGCTGCCTGAATGAACTCTCACACCCACATGGTCGTGTAAACAGAGTGTAGGGACATGGGATGTTCTGATTTCATTTTCCAAGGAAGCTTAAGTTTCTAACATTTTTAAAAGAAGTGAGTGAGACATTCTTTTGCTTCTCTTACAGTGGAACCTGGTGTGTGAGGACGACTGGAAGGCCCCGCTCACGATCTCCTTGTTTTTCGGGGGCGTGCTAGTGGGCTCCTTCATTTCGGGGCAGCTCTCAGACAGGTAAGGTGGGTTTCGATCTGCTGCAGTGGCAGGGGACCTCAACACTGAGCAAGGAGTGTGCATGCACCTGATGCCCGGCTTCAGGTAGTAGCATCCTTTCAGCCCAGGGCCTTGTGTATTAAAAGAAAGGGAAGCCCAGCCTATAGTCCAGATGTCACACCGAGTAAAGAGAGCCAACAACTTCCTCTCCCTGACTCTTGCCGAACGCAACAGCCTGAGCTGAGCGTATCCAGGCTGGTCAGCTGGGTTTGACCAGGAGATAGGCCGTGGGTCACTTCTGTGCCAGCCAGGCTGGCCCTCCCCAGGTGAGTGTGACTCTTTCGTGTCCCTAAGCGTGGGAGAGCTGGACACCACACACATGCGCACACGCTGTATTGTAGATCTTAAGGTGCACCACGCTGGCCGCCGCTGTGTTCCCGAAGCCACTGCTGTCTGCGAGGTGAGAGGAGCTGTCAGTAGCCAGCAGTGGCAAGGTGGGCACACAGGGCCGATGCCTTCACTCGACCTGTGGTTACAGCACTTCCTTCACAACAAGCAGGGAATGTGCTGTTTTCACCCATAAGCAGGTTATTTATAGAATTCCAAGGCTGTTAGCTCATGGTCCATTCATGACTTAGGAGTTCATGTGCTCGTGAAATTATAGGCAAAATTTTAGAGAATTGTACGTGAGCGTTTTTCTGGAGAGAGGTGCGGAGTTTCTGTGAGGTTCTCAGAGGGGTCTGTTATCTTGTTATCTCTCTACCCCAGAGCTGCAGGGTCTGTGGGAGAAGCTCGTGAGAAGAGTGACCTTCAGCAAGGTCCTTGGCCACCCTGTGTTACCCAGCTTCGTCCCAGCTGGTTGGGGTCTCTAAGAGAGAAGTTCAGGATGGGATTGTCGTGCTGCTTGGGAACAAAGCCATTTTACCCTGTAGCACGGATTCAAGGTGATTCTGAATCACCCTGAAATTGGCACATTGCCATCTGTGGCTTATTGTCCTCACCTGAGAGTCTTTCCTCATGGGAAATACATGCATTTCTCCCCTGGATTGTTTTTTTCCAGAGTATCACCCAGCAATTAAAAAAAGGAGGGACAAATTCCTGTTGTCACCAGTAAGCCCTGAGTTAAGTAGGCTATGAGCACTGATGGGTGAGTCTGGACGAGCCGTGGATACTTGCCTCCTCCCGGGCAAGGCCTGTGCGTCCCCAGATCCTTAATCTAGCAGCACATATCAGCTGATCACTGATATTTATTAACACACACAGCACCTGATATGTGCCAGGCACTCTGAGAAGCACTGTACAAATTAAATAATAATTTAACCTTCGTGACCCTGTGAAGGAAGAAGTATTAGTATTCTCATTTTATGAATGGGGAAGATGAGACCCAGAGGAACTCAGTGACTCCCCCAGCATCACAGAGCCAGCAGGGGCAGAGCTGGACTTGGGCCCAGAGAGTCTTGGTCCTCTGTTTTGTTCTGGGGCCCCACTCTCCCAGAACTCACCTTCTGGCGAGGCAGAATGCATTAAACAGCTAATTGAGGGGAGCACTTGTTGTCCTCGGTGGCAGTAAGTGACACATCGAGGTGCAGATGCGAAGAGAGGGTCTGACAGAAGAGGCCAGGAGAGGCTGCCCCGAGAAGGGGAAGCATGAGCCGGGAGCTGAAAGACAAGTGCAAATTCACCAGCTACCGGGATGGAGAGAGGAAAGAGTGTTCCGGGTGCAGAGAGCAGCACAAACTCAAGCCTAGACTCAGGAAGAGGCACAGTGTACCTCGGGACTGCAGAAACGTCCTCTGGAGCGTGGAGAGTGGTCGGAGGCGAAGTGGCGAGGCAGGTGGAGGCCCATGCACACGAGCAGGCGGGCTTAGCGGATAAGAGTTGGGGGCTTGGGTTTCTTTCCGTCACAGAGCCTTGGGGAGCCACTGAGAGTTTTTTAAAGCAGGAATGTGACATAATCAGATTTGCAATATTTGAAAGGTTATTTGATAACTTTGTGGAGAGAGGATTGACAGAGGAAGCAAGAAGGACTGTGGAGAGACTAAGAGATTATCGCAATCACTTACTCGGGAAATGGTGGTAGCTTGGAGCAGTCTGCGGGTGCAGCGGCGGAGGGAGTGGTGGCTGGCAAAGCCAGCGGGACGTGGCTATAGGCTGGACGTGGGAGATGAGGAGAGAGAGGGTTCCGGCCTCTACAGCCGGGTAGATGGCAACACCCTTCTCTAAGCAAAGAACTCTGAAGAGGACCCAGTTTGTAGGAGAAGAGGATGAGGTCAGTGTGAACATCCTGAGTTTGGGGTGACTGCGAGACTCCTGAGTGGGGAAATTGAGTGTGCCGTTGGAGGTGTGGATTTGGTGCTCCGGAGAGGTTTGGACTGCAGAAGCAGACTCGGGAACTGTCAGCTTGCAGAACCCTAGTCACAGCCCCAAACAGGGACGAGATTGCCTGGGGAGAATGTGGAGTGAGAAGGGGGTGCCCATCCGAGTGGGAGGGCAGGAAATCCCCTCCCTCGGGACTGCGTGGCAGCTGCAGCTCAGGAGTTACTTTCCCTGGAAGAACAAGGAGGCATTAGCCCAGGATCAGAGTTGAATCTCAGTGTATTTTTCTGGGTTGGCTGTGTCACGGGTTAGGTGGTCTTTGAGGGCTAGCCTAAGACCCTGACAGCTTCAGGAAGATGTTTAAGTTCCAGAAACCTCCCAAGGAAACAAACAAAATTAATGAGTGTGTTAAGGACTACATTAGCCTTCAGAAGTGCTAGTTTAGTGTTTTTTCAAAACTCTAAAAACACTTTGTCAGCAGATTGCTTTTCGGCAGGATCTTTTGAGCCCAGTAAATGCAAGAGCTGTGAGCACGGCGGTTCTGGCTGTAGCCCCTGCCACCAGCTCCTGGCACCAGCCCTCTAGGTTGTCTGCACCCCCACGGGAGGCCCCGGGCTCTGTGGAGGGGGACAGTTCTCTTCTCATTACCTCTAAGTGAGCCAGTCCAAAACCTAAGCCAAACAAATTACCTAAGAGCAATAGACTCATTACCTTAACCTGTTGTCTAGGATACCAATAGTAACTTTTTATATAGAACAAAGGTTTCACCTTCATTCTGACATATGAGTAAGGCTGAAATTCAAGAGCAATAAAATAACCCTGGGTTGTCAAAGCCTTTTATATGATATTGAGTTACCTTTACGTGCAGGAATTATGAGGGTGCAGCCCTGAGAAGAAGTAGGCTGATATTTCCTGGTTTTGTGGGCATGTGTATGTTGGACATATGTTGACATACTTTAAGCGTGAGTGTTTCTGGCCGCAGCCCTGGACTCCCAAGGGACTGGGGCTGTGTAAGTGCTCCCTGGTCTTTCTCTTTGCTGCCATTCCAGGGAGCCAGTGGGCAGGGAAGGCAGGGGTAGAGGTTACAGCTCCCTGCCTGCAGCGAGGGACTGCCCTTGGGTGGCATGTGGGGTGCTCCTGTAACAGGAAAATGCCAGCAGGGGCAGGGGAGACCATGGTCTCTGTCTAGACCGGGGCTTCCCCACCTTGACACTATTGACATTTTAAGCCAGAGAATTCTTGGTTGTGGGGGGCTATCCTGGGCATTTTAGGGTGTCTAGAACATCTCTGGCCTCTACCTACTAAATGCCAAAAAAAAAATCCTCCAAAACTAAAACAACCCCACTGCACTGAGTAAAAGCACCAAACTCTTCACCTTGGCTGCAAGGCCTGTGCGGGGTGGCTCCTGCACACCCCCGAAATCTCCTGGTGACCAGCTGACTGCAGCCACGCTGGCCCCTGGTGTTTGCCATGCCCTTCCCAGCCACACTTTGTGCTCCTCTCGGTCTAGAGCATCCCCCACCCTGCCCGGTGGCCTTCCTGGACCTGCAGGCTGACCCAGGGTCCCTGCTTTACATCACCCTGGTTCCTCGCGCCTTTCCTTCAGGGTGCACATCAGAAATGGCAATGTGATTCACGTTGGGTCTCCCCCCTGTACTGTGAATACCGTTGAAAGTTCGGTGCTCTGCTCCCCCTTGTCAACAGGGACTTTTTTTTGGACCTCATTTCAGTGTCCCATCATCAAGGAGACCTTCCCTGAACACCCGCACCCCTAGCCCCTACTGCCCATCCAGGGCAGCTTCCTTGGTTGTGTCGGTGTGGACGTGGGTGGGGCCCCTTCAGGGTCCGTGCCTTCGCGTGGACCTGAGCATTGAGTAACGAGGCCGTTCGATTGAAATGTGATCGCTGTCTGTCTCACCACCTATAGACTGTAAGCTCCTCGAGGGCAGAAACAGCGTCTTTTTTCTTACTCAGATATATCCCCAGTGCCTAGTACATAATAGATGTTCAAATAAACATCCATCAAATGAAAATGAGTGTCGCTGCCCTGGCCAAATTCAAGCTGAATCTGGTGAGTTAAATGAACTAGGCTGACTTGTCCTTCCCCATTTGTGGCACTGTCTTTAAAACAAACAAAAACAAAACAAACAAACAAACAAAAAAACAAACAACCAAAAAAAAAAACCAACAAAAAAATCCAACATTTAAAAAAATTTTAAATTGAACACAGATACAGAAAACCACATAGAACAAATGTGTGGCTTGATGAATTATTCCAGGGAAATAACCTCGTAACTTCCACCCAATTAAGAAATAGACCTTTGCTGGCTGCCGGGAAGCCCTGTCCTGTGTCCTAAGCCCACACGTAACCACCAGCCTGACCTTCGTTATAATCGCTTCCCTGTGGGTTTTAGTCTCCTTCAATCTGGGGACTCGCCCGCCATCCCTGCCTTTGCCTCCGAGTTGGTTTTGAAGAACACTGGGCTGGTCCACCTCTAGAATGCCCCTGGCTGGCCTCAACCGATTGCCTGCTCACGGTGCGGTTCAGCAGATTCCTCTTCTCTCTGTATTTCTTGCAAATTGGCAGCTAGATGTAGAGACGCAATCAGATGCAGGTTCAGTCCCTTGGGCGAGACTGGAGGAGCCCTGCAGTGCTCAGGTGTCTCTCGATGGCGTGACAGTCACTAAAACACAGTGCCCACGTCTGTCTGTCCACTGCTTGGGGGCTGTAAAATGGATGTTCTGGTTTGATCACTTCTTTTTCATTTAACGGTTGGAATACTTTTATAAAATGATGCTTGCCCTCATCTATGATTGGTTATTCACATAGTTGACACAGGGCAAATGTTTCATCCCCTTTATTTACCAGTTTTCATTTATCATGAATTGTTTTTCCATCACCTTCCAAAGTAAATTGGTTCTTTTTTTTTAATGCATTATAAATGTATGGCTTTAAGCAGCGTAAGTGTGTTGTAATCCTTTGTGAATGTGAACATAATTGTGGCACTGCCTTTGGGGCCTCCCTGGTGCCCAGGCTCCATGTTGGTCCTGAGGAGGGGCGGGGTGGATAGCAGCATAGGGACTGGGAGACGGGGGCTGTCCCTGCAGCAGAGGCCCTGGCAGCTCTGTCCCGGCCCCCCACCCCACCCCACCCCGCAGTGGTCCTGGGAAAGGCCCCTCCTGGTGGAGCGTGGGCCTGCCACCTCCTCCCAGCCAGTTCTGTCACTCCCCTTTCCTTCCCAGGTTCGGTCGGAAGAATGTGCTGTTCGTGACCATGGGCATGCAGACGGGCTTCAGCTTCCTGCAGGTCTTCTCCAAGAACTTCGAGATGTTTTCCGTGCTGTTTTTCATTGTAGGCATGGGCCAGATCTCCAACTATGTGGCTGCGTTTGTCCTGGGTAAGGCCATCCGGTTGGAGCTGAGTACTCGATCCTGTGTTTGACCAGCAGCTCACCACCCACTTCTGGGAGTGGCCTCTTGCAACACCGACCAGGGCTTCTGGGAGAACCCAGTTTGTAGGCAGGGTAACCGAGCCCACCCGTTACCCAGCCGTGGGCCCCCCAGCGCAGCAACCTAACCGCTGCACCCCAGTTCTGTCCTGGCCTCTGAGGCTTCGCACCTCAGTCTCATTGGTACTTGATGGCCATTTTACTAGAACTCACCCAAGATCGTCCATCAGGAAAGGGCCTGCCACTGCCCCGGGGCTGAGGGAGCCAAGGAAGAGGGAAGTGTGAGGAGCAAGGGCCAAGGAAGAAAACTGCCTCTTATGCAAAACACCAGCAAGAGTGATCGATAGGAGTGGGCTCCACGCCTGGGACCTCGGGGCTTCCGCGCGGAGCTCAGGCTGCAAGGCTCCGAGCTGTTCTCGCAGGACAGCCAGCCTCCCTGTTTGCAGGAATCCAACTCTAGCTTGTTGGCCTTTGGGTTCCTTGGGTTGTATTTTTGAAAGGATTATTTCTTTCTCGTCACACTTGACAGATTGATTTTTCCTTCAAGGATAACAGCATGAGCATCCTTAGCAATGACTTCCCCTTTGATGAATTCTCCCTCATGTGAGGATTAAATTTGGAGGCCTGATGTGGCATTTTTAGCATATGGCTTCAGGAAGTGATGGCATGTTCAGGAGCGACCTGTCACTGAGAGGCCACAGCGAGGCACCCCCGGCAGGCGATCAGCCTGGGCTGGGTTCAGAATCCCGTCCCTCACGAGGGCTTTGAAACTTAGAGATAATTCTGGCTGCTTTCTTGTCTTTATAAGAGAAGATTAATAAGGAAACAACCTAAATTCAATACTCACACGATACCTTCCTTGTTTTGAACAGGCACAGAAATTCTTGGCAAGTCAGTGCGTATCATATTCTCCACGTTAGGAGTGTGCATATTTTACGCGGTTGGCTACATGCTGCTGCCACTGTTTGCTTACTTCATCAGAGACTGGCGGATGCTGCTGCTGGCGCTGACTGTGCCGGGAGTGCTGTGCGCACTGCTCTGGTGGTGAGTGTGGGCCCCAGGGTGACCCCCAACAGGCCATCTTCTCTCCAGCCTGCGCTAGGGGGCAGCAGCGACCCACAAATCCCTATTTGGGCTCTCTGAGACAGGAAATGTCAATTATTTATAAGTTGTTTCAGAATGTTTTTTCCACACCCAGAAAAGCCAAAGGCAGAACAAAACCCCAAGACATCAACAGACTTGTGTTCAGCCCTGTGCCCGGGAGATCAGAGTTCAGGGAGAGGAAGGAGCAGGAGCTGCCAGACGATGGGGTAACCGCCAGGAAGTTATCAGACCTCAGGACCAGGCAGCTGAAGCCCCGCTGCTGGCTGTGTGCTGCTGCGGGACCTCCTGACATGGGCGCTGGGAGAAGAGGAAGAGCAATGGGAGCAGGAGTCCCCAGGGTGGCTACACAGGGAAGCCAGGCTCCACCGGAGCTGCCAACACAGAGGAGTTGGACCAGCAGAGAGGACGCCTTCCTTACCAGGGAGGGAATGTGGCAGAGAGGCTGAGGCAGGCGCGGCCCCCTGTAGGTAGGGAGGTGAAGGCACTGCCCCACGTGTGGCAGGGAATGCTTCAGAGCACAAGTGTGGGTCCTCTGACCGAAGGGCGGGGGCTACCTGGTGAGGCAGAAAATGAGCTCCACATAGTCTCCAAAGCACCCGGGTGCCTGATAAGAGTAGGCAGAGAGTCTGACAATTCAATTGGATGAATCTGGTGGGAATGAGAAAAAACTAGAAGCTAAGAGGCCAGTGCAGAAACTTCTGTGGGTGCCAGGGACAAGCAGAGATACAGGTGGGCAAGATTCTGGGCCAGGTGGAGTCTTGCAAGGAGCCAGGCTTCAGGAGCCCATCTTGCCTGGTCTCCTTAGTGTCCAGCAGGTGGCACCACCGTCCCTTGGAAATGAGGAGGTAGCCAGCCAGGGGCGGAATCCCATAGTGCTGGGCAGGCCCCCCCTCCCCGCCCCCCGAAATCTGTGCACTTCAGCATACTCTGAAGCTCACCCTTCAGGTCCCTACCATACCGTAGGGGCCATCTCTTTGGTTCTGGCTGGGAAGCACCATATATCCCTCCAAAGCTAGTTCTGGTTCCGAGCCCCCATTTCCCACCTCCACTGAGGCTGTACCCACTCTGTTGGGTGGGAATGCCTCCATGAGATTGCTCCTTGCACTTCAGGTTCATCCCTGAGTCCCCCCGATGGCTCATCTCTCAGGGACGATTTAAAGAGGCAGAGGTGATCATCCACAGGGCAGCCAAAATCAACGGGATTGTCGCCCCCTCCACCATCTTTGAACCGAGTGAGGTAAACACAACCAGGGAGCGGGTAGGAGCGAGTGGGAGGGTCCCGGTGACCATGGTCTGAGGGCAGTAGCACAAAGGCCGGAAGCCCTCCATTCACATGGGAGCCCAGCCTGCTCCCTGCCCGACCCATGGCTGCCCTTGGCAGGCCCTGTCACATCTCAAAAGCCAAGAAGGTGCCAACTGCCTAAATTTCTTCACCTTTCCTGTGGATTTTAGGTTTTCATACTTCTACACTTCTTTTCCAGGCAATTGTATAGTCTTACCATTACTTTTAATAATAAGCACTCTTTACGAGCAGTATCCTTCCACAAAGTTGGTATTTTGGGAAATCACTGTTTATCCTACCGTAGGTAATTTCTCATTGTAAAAAGATAACGCAGATAAAATATGAAGCAAAACAGATTTGGAGTCAGAAGTGCTCTGTCTCCTCCCCCCACCCCCACTCTGTGGTTAGTTGTTGCATGACCTTGGAGCCAGGCCTTTGCGATGTCCAACCCTTCACCCTACCCCACCCCTCCCTGCAAACCCTGTTCTCACGCCACGAGCAACCTCCAGCTCTGCCTGCAGGCCTGGGTCTCGCTTCCCCTGCCGTCTCAGCTTCCGCCCTCTCTGCAGCAGGCAGTTCTCTTCGTCTCGTGACGGTGCAAAGAGGTCAGACGCTGTAACTGCTGGCTGATGCAGTCCTGGAGTACGTGTCTGGTCTGGCAGGAAGACAGGGGACTGGCTGTGAGAATGGCCACCAGCCTTCCTGCTGGGCTGTGCGTGAAAGGCACGTTAGAGACGCTTGAGACTCAAGACACAGCCTTGGGGCTTGGGAGAAGAGGGACCGAGTACGTGCAGCAGAGAAGCCGCTGGCCACCGCCAGCCCTGCCGGCCTCCCGACATGGATGGGAAAGGGCTCCAGTGCACAAAGGTCTGGGCGGGAGCAGATGTCAGAGAGGGCTCTGAAGTGAGATAGGTTTGGTGGCTTTTCAGTGGAGGGTCTGTCGGATGAACCTATGAGTTCCCGCTGGCATTCTCGAGGAAATGAGGCTATTTCAAGGGATCCATTAAGTCTAAAGTTGACCTTTTGTTGAACTGCTAACTCGGGAAAAACAAGCTCCAAAGCTGGGTTTGCTTAAGAAAGAAACATCAGTGTGTTTAGACGTGTGGTTTATTAATGTTCTTGGCTGTGCCGAATTTCATAGGAAGTTACTCCGGGTGAAGCTGAGGTCAATTTTCCTGTTTTTCTATCTGAAATGTTTCTGCTTTTGGAAGTAGACCAGTAACTACATGGTATGAAGACTGAAAACATTAATTCTTTTAATACACAGATCAGTAGACTCCATAGCCCTGTCTCTCTCTGACCCAGAGGGCAGGGATCCAGCCACAGGACGGCCTCCCTAGAACATGGCCACCGTCGGGTGCTGCCTGACGGAGCTGTCAGCTTGGGTCTCACCTTGGCTGCGTCTCCTGAGGGGACTGGTCACCTGTTTTTTCCTCAGCCTTGGTCACTAATTTGTTACTGACAAGGCCAGGGGAAGCCTTCTGCTGCTGGAGGTTCGGCCAGTGGACTTTCTCTTCTTTTCAAGAAAGAAACAAGATCTCTCCAGCCCAGAGGTGCAGAAAGTGAAGCCGCCAGGATTCTTGGCGTGTCACTGGATCTCTGAGTCTCCCCCTTCTCCCTCCTGCAGCTCCAAGACCTCAGTTCCCAAAAGCAGCAGTCCCACAGCATCCTGGATCTGCTGCGCACCCGGAACATCCGCGTGGTCACCATCATGTCCGTGATCCTGTGGTGCGTAAGTGGGACCCGCCCAAGGCTTCCGCACACAGCCTGCAGCGGTGGCTGGCACACTTCGCGTTGCCAGACCTGTCTCAGACCGGCACCGAAAGCCCATGCCATCAGCAAGTGAAAGGCGTGTGTCTTGCCATGCAAGAAACGGGCGTGACACAATTCTGGATAGAATTTCAGAAAAGGAGAGTTAAATCTGTTGCAGGGCTTTTGGGGGTCAATATGGGACTGATGGGGATCCTTCCAGGTCCTGAGGCAAACCCTTGCTCGCTCTGGGTCCTCGCCCCCTGTGCCTGTCCCCCTGTTGCTCCGACAGTGGCTGAGGGTGACAGGCGAGGCCTTCCAGAAGGCTCTAAGACCCCATGTTCTTTCAGTTACAGAGGCCATGAGTACTTTCTGGGATTGTATGTGGAAGCGCAGGATACCTCCTTCCGGGATATTTGGAGACTGTCCTGGAAGCAGGGCCACGGCCTAGATGTCCTCGTCAGGTTCCTTCTAACGAGTGAGGCATTTCACCAAGTGTGTCAGAGAGGGAGTTGAGTTGGCAGAGAGAGGGAACACAGCCAAGAATCGGGAGAGCGTTTGCCCAGCGGTGGAACCCTTGGGATTAGAGGCCTCTGCCTGGTGCTGCTCGGTGAGGAAGGCGGACTTTGCCTCAGAGTCCTTGTTACTAGTCAGCTAGTCTCTGGGCAGGGGGCCATCTGGCCCCTTGGGACTACCATGAGTCACCTATTTCCAAGGAATGGCCCAGGATTCCGTGGGGCAGTGCCCCACCCAGGAGCCGCCCGCAGACAGGGCAGCATTCAGCCCGTACCCGACTGGCCAGTCTCCCACTCTGCGGTTGCCCCGGGCACTGCCCTGGCTCCGATTTCTCAGGAACTCCTGCACGTGCCCTTTCCCCTGCTTGTACAGCTGTGGTTTCAGCCCGCAGAGGAGTCCACTGTAACCCACAGAGGTCCAGTCTGCAGAGAGAGTGCCTACCGGGCACGGACCAGCCAGGGACCCCGGGGTGGGGCAGGCAGATGAGCAGCGGCCCTGAGGCCCTGCCCTGGGGCACTCCCCCTCCCCTCTGAGCATGCAGTGGTGCTGGAGTCCGAGGCCTCTGGCCAGCCTCTCCTTGGCTGGGTGCCACGGAGGGTCTGCTCCAGGTCTTTCTCCAGGTGCTGCACCCCACGACTGTTCCGTGTCTGATCCTGTCTCCCCAGCCCTGCCCCACCCCACCCCACCTGTTGTCTGTGCCCTGACTCATTCCCCAGCTGCTCTGCAGTTGCTGGGTTTGGGGATGTGCAGAGCCAGGAAGTAGGTGTTGTGAGAGCTTCAGCTTAGGGTTTTAGAGCCGATAGGCAGGTTGGAGTTGAATTTTTCATTTGTTTGTTTGCTTGTTTTCCCAACAAAGTAACTCTGTCTGACGCATACATGTCTCTTTACTGTTTGGGACACTCTGAAAGTGCTCTGGCCCGGAGCTGACATGGGGCTGGGGAGTTCTCTTTTGTTCTAAGAAGTAAGACTTGCTTCAGCCTGCGGCCCTCATGAAGGAATCGTTTTGAGTTTCCTGCGATATCTGTATCTGACAAGTCGTCCGGGGTAGGAGGCAGCCAGGTGGACGAGGCTCCTCCAGCTTCTGTGCTCCGTTTCAGGATGACCATATCAGTGGGCTATTTCGGTCTCTCCCTGGACACACCTAACTTGCATGGTGACATCTACGTGAACTGCTTCCTGTCGGCAGTGGTGGAAGTCCCGGCGTATGTGCTGGCCTGGCTGCTGCTGGGGCACGTGCCCCGGCGCTACTCCATGGCCACCGCCCTCTTCCTGGGCGGCATCGTGCTCCTCTTTGTGCAGCTGGTGCCCCCAGGTAGGGACCGTGTGCGTCTACGGTCTTCACCGAGTCACTTTGTCTCTAGGAGGCTGTCTCCCCTGGTCAGTAAAAGGCATAAAATCATGCCATCAGCGCGCACCTGCATATCTTCCTTCTTGGCCCAAAACTCAAGAGAAAGTGTCTCCTGAGACCAGACAGCCCACCTGGCTTGGGCCTGGGGAAAGTGGGCAGAGCCACCAGATGGGGCGGGTGGTCAGTTTTCCTGTTGACCCAAGTTAGTGTGGGCGTACCTGTTTTTCTCTGCAGGGTAAGGGGGCGCGAAGACAGCCATCTCCATTACTTACTAACCTGAGCCAGGAGGAGCTAGGGAATGAGTGGGCGGGCCCTGCGCTTGGCCAGTGAGTGGCTCGCAAGTGAAAAGCCCTGCGGAGCCCCAGGCGATCCTGCAGCCCGCCACACTGGTTGAGAACATGGGCAACAGACAAGTAAATAAAGCTTCATGCAGTGCAGACCGTGTTACTTTTACAACAACAAGGAGGACTGGGAGAGCTGGCGTATGGAGGGTGGTCACGGGCAATGGTCCTGGGGAGGGCAGGTGAGCGGAAACGTGGGTGAACAATGGAGAACACTGTAGAAATGTCTAGGAACAGAGCCCAGCGGACTGAGGAGACAGCAAAGGCAGCTACTCTGAGTGGGCAGGGAGCTTGGCGTGTGTTCGAAGACGGAGAAAGAGCTGGGAAGAGATGAAGGGAGGGGCCAGGTCACAGAGTGGGTCATCTATGCCATTGACAGGATTTGTTTCTTAAAACTGCCTCGGTATCCCGCAGGTCGGGGAGACAGCCCTGTTGACAATTGATAGAACAGTTCATGGACTCCTATGGTACCTAGAGTTGTCACTGTGCTCATGCATTTGGTGGCCACTGAGGATCATTTGTGGGACCCCAGGGCTGGCAGCACAGCCCAGGAACATCCCCCCACTGTGGCATGGCGGGAAGCACAGGACTGTGTGTGTGGGTTCATGGCCGAGCGCCGGGCAACCTACAGGCCACCAGCAGCTGGCAGGACAGAGCGTTTCCAGGGTCCGTGGGTCTGTAAACTGTCAGGTCTAAGCAGGAAGTGAGTGAGAATGGAGCTCCCCATTTGTGCAAAGTCGTCGGTTAGCCCCACAGTGCCTGCAGCTCTCTGTCCCCTGATAGCAGCGTGTCATGACTTCTGGCTGGGGACACAGGTTAGCTGGGGCTTGAGGGGCTCACTCCGGTGGTCCTCAAGCAGAGGGGAAGCGCAGGTCCCCACACAGCTGCAGATCCCAGCTCTCAGGAGTAACCACTCGGAGGGGCACCTTGGCTGTAGCCCCTCAACCCACAACAGGGAGTTATAGAAATTGCCCACCCCCCAAAATCACAGCTCCCAGTCGCAGTGTACCCTGGGTTGGTGCCTTTGCCTACGTTCTTCCCTTTGCCTCTCCAGATTTGCACTATCTGTCCACCGGCCTGGTGATGGTGGGCAAGTTTGGAATCACGGCTGCCTTTTCCATGGTCTACGTGTACACAGCCGAGCTGTACCCCACCGTGGTCAGAAACATGGGCGTGGGGGTCAGCTCCACAGCGTCCCGCCTGGGCAGCATCCTGTCTCCCTACTTCATCTACCTCGGTGAGCCCCGTGGGGTGAGCACACGTGGGAGGGGCAGGTGGAGGTGCCACGAGCTTCCCTTCGAGCTGGAAAGGACAATAGGCACGTGCAGCAGGTGGGACCCATCTGATTCTGGGTCTGTGCCTGGGGGAGGTTCTCGTCCAGGTGTGGGGGCTGTGGGGGTGGCATGCACCTGCATGTGGAAAACAACCTGTGCACTAGCTAGAAACTGGTGAGAGAAGGAGGGAGCTTTGTTCCTGGTTTAGCACCGCCGGGCCTTCCGTCAGAGAATAGGAGCCCCCCATCCTAAGAAACTGCAGAGCGACTGAGGAAGGTGGTGCACATAACTGGAGAACTCTCTTCTTGGAACGGGAAGAGGGAAAGATGTCCATTCAAGACGTCTGATGACCTGAGACTTCTTGTGACTTGGAGCATGTGGCTCAATGGTTCAGGCCGTGTGAAGATGGGCCTTGCACCATTTTCTGTAATGGGGTGCCATTTCCTCTTCCTCCGAGCTCTTTTCTCCTGGCAGCTGCTGTCCCCTGCACACCCCTCATGGCACATCTCTGGGGAGGGGTGCACCCAGCTTGAGAGTACCGAGAATGCTTGGCGAACATCCTCTGTAGACCTGACAAGCAGAAACATCTTGCTTGGCCTGTAGGCAAATCAAATGGGTTGAAACACACCTGGAGAGGTGGAAGAGCTATTTCTGTCCCTGGGCAGGTGTCTGGAGTTCTTTGGAAACCTAGCATTGGGAAATAGGAACAGAAATCATCGTGGCTCCGCACCCCTCCCCTGCCCTGTGGGGCACTGCTGGACTTCTGGGCATGTCAGTGCCAACCCAGGTGCTCAGTCCTGCCTGGGTGCCAGAT
The DNA here is from genome assembly GCA_004027475.1 of Anoura caudifer. Taxonomy (NCBI): domain Eukaryota; kingdom Metazoa; phylum Chordata; class Mammalia; order Chiroptera; family Phyllostomidae; genus Anoura; species Anoura caudifer. The sequence continues at coordinate 113,520 of PVKU01004952.1, forward strand.
TCCAGTCTGGCAACTCAGACTGTGGGACACGCAGAGGCTGAGAGGGCAGGTGCCCCCCTTTAGAGAGTCCTGGCAGCGCAGAAGGCCAGAGGGCGACCAGGTCTAACCACACCCTGGCTTCGGGCTGTGTCTGCTTTGCCCTAGGTGCCTACGACCGATTCCTGCCCTACATTCTCATGGGAAGTCTGACTATCCTGACAGCCATCCTCACGTTGTTTCTCCCAGAGACCTTCGGCAACCCCCTGCCAGACACCATCGACCAGATGCTAAGGGTCAAGGGGTAAGGAGCCTCCTGCACCACGCCTGTGCTCTGGGTCTGGCAGAGAGTTCCCCACGAACTCTCAGAAATGCCACGGATCAGTTTAGCTGTCAGAGGTTTAGCAATGGCGAGGAAGTGGAACTCTGCCCCCTCTGGTCGGACCCAGACCACCACGTTCCCATGTCCGTCCCCATGTCCGTCCCCATGTCCGTCCCCACAGCAACAGCAGCTTTGGGACAGTGCGGAGGCAAGAGAAACCTTCAGGATCTGCTGTCCGATTTTTTCCCCCTTCAGCGAGATAACCTCAGTTCTAGGTTTGGTTTATTTGTTTTGGTACTGGAGGAAGTCTCTTTAAGATTTGTTACTAACATTTGTTTTTATAGAATAAAATACAGACAAACTCCAAGCCACACGAGGATATTAAAAGATGGTGAAGAAAGCCCCACAGTCCTTAAAAGCACAGCCTTCTAACACCCTCCCAGGAGTAAGCCAGCGAAGAGGAAAGACCAAGTCCCATCAGAAGTGGTTTGTGTGGACACAGGATCCTTCAGGGACGAAGGTCCTTGCTGTTCATCCTGGTGGCCCTGTGTCTGGCCTGCTGGCAGATGGGCACCTGGACTCGGAGGCCATGTGTGGTCCTGGAGTGCCACCTTCCCTCCAGCAACGCTGGGGCTGTCAACAGACAGCTTCAGAGACATCCTAACACAGCGAGGGACGGGGCACCACCCAAGAAGTGAACTTGAACCAGTGGGATTCGGAAGAATGTGAGAGGCATCTGCTAAATTTACATTTTAACTTCTGACTTTCTGAAAAGACCCCCCAATAAGATAGGAGGTCTAAATCCCACCCCCCAAATATTGCCCTCTAAAGGTGCACTTTAAAGGAAAAGATGTCATTTCACAGGGAGTTGGATTTCTCACCCTTTCTCGGTAACTGGGAGTGCTGCCGCCCCAGGACAGGAGGGCCGGGGTCTGAGGAGCCCAGGGCTGGGGAAGCCTGCAGGTAGTTAACTCGGAGGGGCACGAGCAGGCACAGAACAGAAGCCAGCATCACCGTGTGAGCCCCTGGGCCACTCGGTGTGACTGCTGGGCAGACTTGTTTACATCTGACCCAAGCACTGGGCTTGTCCAGGGCCATGACAGATGCACCATGGAACCCACTGTTCTCGTTTTCTGCCAGGTGAATCGGGCCTAGCCACCATGGTGGAAGCGCATCAGCAAGAGAGAGAGACAAGCAAACTTGTCTGTTCTCTCAAAACAATAATGAGGTTTTGTTTGTTCTTGTGCCATCTGCTTGTTGTTGATTTGTTATGTTTTCTTCTCCTTAAGTTATTGACCCTTCAGCACAGACTTAGGGAAGACTGGTGCCACCGTCTCCCGGTCTGTGGCTTTTCTGTCAACCCAGAACCACTCTGGTAATAATGGTCTGCAGTTGCCACCCTGGCAAGGCCTTAGCACTTTCAGCCACCAGCACTCCTTGGTGTCCCAAAACGGACGTCACTCTGTGGCTTCCTTTCGTGATACCTAATCATGGGGAAAATTACAAAGAAGAAAGGTAAATTGTGTTCACAGTCCTTCGGAGTTGCTCACTTCAGTCATGTGACATTGGGAGATACTTGTGTTCCTTGTAACTGTCTTCCCTCGTCAGACCGTTACCATGGTTACTCTGGTACTCCTGCAGCATATTCACCTGGTTCCAAACCACATGTTTGAGAAAGCTACTGAAGTGCCTTGGGAAATGAAGATGTTTTAATAAAGAAAATGATTTTTTTAAATAAAAGCAACTGCCAACGACTTTTATTTCCACCACTTGGCAACCTGTGCCACACTATCACAGACTTTTGTCTTTGTCACCTCAGGCTAATTCCAGAGGTGGTTTGTGATTAGCCTCTGAGGCTGAGATTAACCCCTGAGTGCTAGGGGCCTTCGCTCTGTTGATTGACGGAGGACTGAGCCAGCCTGCTCACACACCGGTCTCGGTCTGGGCTCCCCTGAGAGCAGTGACGTGGGAGCCAGATTCCGGGGAGCAGGAGTAAAGGACGGGGTGGGGAGCAGGGGAAATGGGGAAGGAGCAAGACCGTGCACAAGGATGCGTTTTTCAGGTTGGCCAGCGCTGAGGGCATGGCCCCAGCCAGCCAGCCAGAACATCTGAGGAGCCTGAGGAAATCTACCTCAAAACCACCTGGTGTGGGTAAAAGGGGGAGCATTCCTATACCAGCATGTATCCCCCATTCTTCAAAGGCAGCCCCACAGAGGCCAGCTCCCTGCATTCCCAGGCTGCACATGCCTAAGTCCCAAACAGGTTCCAAGACATGGCAGGCAGAGGTGAGGCAATGTCAGGCTGCCTGCAGTGGTCAAAGCTGCCGTGAACTGGTCTGCAACAATGGCTGGAGTGAGTGGTGGGGCTGAGAGGACTGGGGTTGGGCGTGGGGCGCGCACATGCACACACATCTCTTGTCATGGGGCAGTTTGAGCTAGAGCGTGTGGACAGATCTGCGTTAAAAGCTCCACTGTGGGAGAGGGAACTCAGATAGCATGATGCGTAACGACCGGCAGACTCGGGCCGGTACTGGGCCCAATTCCATGGCGGCTCCAGAACATGAATCACAGCCCTGCTGCCCTTTCTCCTGTTGCAGGGATGGTTTCTGGTTCTCAGCGGCACTGATTCCGGTTGACTGTGGCCTTCTAGGAGCCAAAGGCAACATTACCTGAATGCTTACAGCTCTGATTAAGGGAACGGTAGCCCCGGCCATGAGCCAAGTACTAGAAATGCGAGACCTCCGTCCCGGCCTCCTGGACTCTCGTGTGGCTTGTTTCCCTGCGAGCCGTGACTTGGGGATGACTGACCACTATCTGGCTTCAGGGAGAGAGGCGAGCATCACCGGTGGTCTCAGCAATGGTGGTGAGTGATGGGGGGCTCAGTGAGTCCCCGTAAGAATTAGAAGCCAGGTGCCCATAGGAATACCAAGGATAAAGCAAAGGAAGTAGAGGAATAATTTGGATTAAAAACAATAAAAGAATGTTCTACCACATATCAGAGTGAAAAGAAGGGATTACCTCCTCATCTTTTCCTATGCTTAGGAACTAGTTCCCATCTCCATCAGAGTTCCCAGAACATTCTCATAAATTCCTGAAGAGCGGAAAGAGAATTATTCTGCTTGCCATCTGGCCTGAGTGCTGCAACTGAGCTGGGCAGAGGGCCTGGTTCTGTCGGGTAGTGAGGAGCACAGCAAACCTTTCCCTGGGCATTTCACAGAGTTCACCTTCCTGAGGGCTTTGTGCTGATACAGAGGCTCGATGCGACACCTATGCCACGAGCAACAGTGTAGCAATACCTGGTAGTGCCACCGAAAAGCCTTTGGGGAAGCACATCTATGTTCTCACTTGGTCTCCACGAAAATCGAATGAGAGTGATAGAGGAGGCCCGGGACGACCGAATCAGAGGTTTCTCAATAGAAATCACATCTTCCCAGAGTTAAGGGAAGACCTGCCCCGAAGGTCTCACCTTGGGAAGAAGGGGCCTGATTTAAAGGACAGTTGTGCAGGAAGCTGCCAGGGACATGGGGACACCACATCTCTGCTGGGCCAGCCAGAGGGCAGCAGCCAGGCACCTGCCCGGCACTGTTACCCCAGAAGCTGTCTCACACGAGAAACTCTCCACAGACACGCAGGGGTGTGGACCGCACTGTACACGCGTATGCAGGCTGCCACATGCGTGCAGTGCTGTCGGAAGCGAGTAATATGGGGTTCCTGTCGAACACACAGAAAGAACTCCTCCAACTCAAACTTTACAAACATGAGCCAAACACTTGAGTAGACATTCTCCAAAGAAGATACACAAGCACATGAAAAGATACACTAATCACTAGGAAAATGCAAGTCAAAATCACAATAAGATACCACTTCACACCCATTATAGTGGCTATTATTAAATACATACACACACACATATGTAAAACAAATGACATGTATTAGCGAGGATGTGGAGAAATTGGATCCCTCATGCACTGCTAGTGGGAAGGTAAAATGGTACAACCATCATGGAAAATGGTATGGCATTTTCTCAAAAAAATCAAACAATTACCAGGGGACCCAGCAATTCCCTGTCCAGGTATGTGCCCAGCAAATTGAAAGCAGGGACTCAAACTAACTTGAGCGCCTACATTCATGGCACTGTTTGCAGCAGACGACGGTGGGAACAACCCACCTTCCATCAGGATGAATGGTGAACAAACTGGTACATAAAAAGGAAGGAAATCCTGATACATGCCACAGCATGGATGGCCCTTACAAACACGCTGAGTGAAACAAACCAGATGCAAAAGGGAAAATAGTGTGTGATTCTGTTTATAGGAGGTACCTAGAATAGTCAAATCAATAGAAATGGAAAGCAGAATAATGGTTTCCAGGGGCCAAGGGGAAGAAGCGATGGGAGTCAGTGCTGAGTGGGGACAGCGTTTCAGTCAGAGATGATGGGGAAGTTCTAGAGACGGACGGTGGTGCCGATGCACAGCAGTGCGAATGCACTTAACGCCGCTGAAATACACACCCAAAATGGTTAAGATGTAACTCTCATGTGTAGTTTACCACAACAATTAATTTTTAAAAAGAATTGTTCATGTACTTGATAAGGGTGATAAACACACATTCTTAAATATTAAATTCACATTTTTATACACCAATAATTAACTATCAGAAAGAGAAACTAAGGAAGCAATCCCACTTACTATTGCAACAACAACATGCAAAAAAAAGATACTTAGGAATAAATTTAACCAAGAAGGTAAAAGACCTGTACTTGGGAAACTGTAGGATACTGAAGAAAGAAGTTGAGGAAGATACAAATAAGTGGAAACATATACCGTGTTTAATGGATTGGAAGAATTAGCATCATTAAAATGACCATACTACCCAAAGCAAACTACAGATTCAATGCAATTTCTATTAAAATATCAAGGACATGTTTCACAGATCTAGAACAAATATTCCAAAAATGTATATGGAACCAAAAAGGACCCCAAATAGCCTCAGCAATCTTGAGAAAGAAGAACAAAGTTGGAGGAATCACAATACCTGATATCAAAATTCAATCAATAAGGTGCCCATGAATCCTTTTTGAAAAAAACTATCTAAAAATGAAATCCAGTCCATTAATGAATGAATCATTTGCAATTTACAAATAACAAAGAAATAATTTACCTAAGACAAAAAGATCTCCTACAAATAAGGAAAAAGTCAACAACCCCAAGAGATACTAAACAATACACAGATGACTTTTAAACATGTGAGAAAACTCTGTACCTCCCTCCTAAGGAGAAATATACATGAAAACTGCTAAGATATCATTCTCACCTATCTGTCCACCCTCCTCTCTATATAAATGCAAAGGAAAATGTATTGTACTATTTTTCTAATATTAACAATAATTTTTAGGCGGTAAGATTTGGGTGAGCTTTTAAAGCATATACTATTGTACTTTCTTTTTTTTTTAAAAGATTTTATTTATTTATCTTTAGAGGGGAAGGAGAGAGGGACAGAAATATCAGTGTGTGGTTGCCTCTCGTGCATCCCCTGTGGGGAACTGGCCTGCAACCCAGGCATGTGCCCTGACTGGGAATCGAACCTCGATCCTTTGGTTCGCAGGCCCGTGCTCAATCCACTGAGCTACACCAGCCAGGGCTATTGTACTTTCTATAGTGTTTGTATTCCATACATACATCTTGTAGTGGTTTTTAGTTAAAAATAAAAGTGGGAGTAAATATGGAAGATAAGGACAAGGATGAATTTTCTTCTGTGCACTTTTCAGTACTTTTAAAAACTCCTCCAATCTCTTCCCAAATTTCACAAGTTTTTAATGTAGTTCATTCAGCTCCTGATGTGACAAACTTCCAGTTTTATATTTCTCCTTCACACCCCTGCCTCCATCCACACGTTGCCCTCCTTTGTCTCTGATTATCCCGATACTACCCATGTTCAAGGTCCATCTCAAGCACATGCTCTTTCTGGAAGGTACTATGACTTATTGGTGAAGTGCCCACACTAGAAGCAGATATGTGGTCCACGTGGCCCAAAATAGGCTTCCTCACTGACTAGCTCAGTAAGTTTGGGCAAATTACTTAATCATTCTGAGACTCAGTTTCCTCACATGTAGAATAGATGGCCTATCTCATTGGGTTTTTATAGGGATTAAATTAGATTATGCATGTAAAGTGCTTAGCAGCACTAAATTTGTGTTAACAATAATAATATTGTGAGGATGGTGGTGTAGGTCAGCAACCATGGCTCACCTCCTCCCACAACCACATGGAAATTACAACTAAGCTATACAACAACCATCATTCAGAACCATCAGAAATCGAGCTGAATGGAAGTTCTACAACTACGGAAGTAAAGAAGAAACCACATCGAGACTGGTAGGAGGGGATGAAATGTGGAACAGGCTGGCTCCACACCCACATGTGGCAGATAAACATCAGGAGAGATATCTCGGGAGTGAGAAATCCTGGCCCTACCCCAGGCTCCCCAGCCCAGAGTTCCATTGCCGGGAAAATAAGTCTCCATAACTTCTGGCTGTAAAAACCAGCGGGGACTGAGGCTCTAGAAGACAAAAACTGTTGGAATCCCAGGCAGTTCCTCTTAAAGGGCCCATGCACAGACTTATTCAGACTTACTCCCTCTGGACTCCAGAGCTGAGGCAGCAGATTGAAAGGCATCAGAGACACACAGGGAAGGAACTGAATGGTCCAGCACCAGGGCAAGGGCTGGGGGGCAGCTTTACCCCAGACGGAAGTGCTGGCAGAGGTCATTGTTCCTTTGCTGAGCCCTCACCCAACAGAGCTGGCCAGTGGGCACCATATCTGAGTCTCCATCAACCTGTCTCACACTGTTCCCCCAGTGCTGGTGATTACCTGGACCCTGCCCCACTCAGCTTTCAGTACCACCCAAGCTGTTTTCATGGCTTTTCCATACAGATGGCTTGTCTTGGCTCATGCTGCAGATTTTCCTAAATTCTCTCAAATAAGCAGCATCTGACTTCAACAAGCCCTGTACCTTTTGCTAAGTGGCACCAGGCCAGGCACTAGCAGCAGCTGGCTTTGGTTCACAGCTTGGACTCACCTGGCTACCTCTAAGCCCAGCCATCTGCAGATTGCTTTGTAGCTTATGCTGTGTGACTCTGGACAGAACAAGGCAGTATGTACCACTGACCTTGGATGTGCCAACAGCAATCAAGGCTCAACTACAACAGGAGGGTGTACACAGCCCACAAGGTGGGCACACCTTGAGTACCCAGCTTGGGTAATAGAGGAGGCTGTGCCACTGGACCCTACAGGACACCTACTGCATTCAGCCATGATACCAAGACAGGGAGTCATAGCAGCTCTACCTAATACATAGAAACAAACACAGGGAGGCTGCCAAAATGAAGAGACAAAGAAACAACCCAAATGAAAGAACAGATCAAAACTTCAAAAAAAAAAATAACTAAATGAAATGAAGACAAGAAATCTACTAGATGCAGAGTTCAAAACACTGGTTACAAGGATGCTCAATGAACTTATACTGTTGAGTGAGAACCTCAACAGCATAAAAAAGATCCAATCAGAAACAAAGAATATGCTAATTGAAATAAAGAACAATTTACAGGGAATCAACAGGAGAGAGGATGAAGCCAAGAATCAAATTAGCAATTTGGAATATAAGGAAGAAAAAAACATCCCATCAGAACAGCAAGAAAAAAGGATTGAGAAAAAAATTGAGGATAGTGTAAGGAGCCTCTGGGACAACTTCAAGCATACCAACATTCACATCATGGGGATGCCAGAAGGAGAAAAGAGAGAGCAAGAAATTGAAAATCTATTTGATATAATAATGAAAGAAAACTTCTCTAACCTGGTGAGGAAACAGACATGCAAGTCCAGGAAGCTCAGAGAGTCCCAAACAAGATAAACTCAGAGAGGCCCACACCAAGATGCATTGCAAGTAAAATGGCAAAGGTTAAAGACAAAGAATCTTAAAAGCAGCAAGAGAAAAGCAGTTAGTTACCTGCAAGGGAGCTCCCATAAGACATCAGCTGATTTCTTAAAAAAAACTTTGTGGTCTAGAAGGGATTGGCAAGAAATATTCAAAGTGATGAAAAGCAAGGATCTACAGTCAAGATTACTTTACCCAGCAAAGCTAACATTTAGAATTGAAGCACAGATAAAGAGTTTCCCAGACATGAAAAAGCTAAAGGAGTTCATCACCACCAAACCAGTATTGTATTAAATGTTAAAGGGTCTTCTTTAAGTAGAAGAAGATAAAAAATATGAACAATAAAATGGCAATAAATACGTATCTATCAACAATCGAATCTAAGAAACAAAATAAATGAAGAAGAACGGAAACAGAATCATAGATACAGAAAATGTTTTGATGGTTTCCAGATGGAAGGGGGTCCAGGGGGATGGGCAAAAATGTGAAGGGATTAAGAAATACAAACTGGTTGTTATAGAATACTCATGGGGATGTAAAGTGCGGCATAGGGAATAGAGTAGCCAAAGAACATACATGCATGACCCATGGACATGGGCAACATGTGGGGATTGCCTGAAGGGTGTATTGGGTGGAGGGGACAAAGGGGGAAAAGTTCAGACAACTGTAATAGCATAAACAATAAAATATAATTTAAAAAATAATAATAATGTTGTAATTCCTCCTGATCCCCCTAATGTAATTATCAACTCTACAAATCATTAGTCCTTATACCACCCATTTGTTTCCATGAAGGAAATTACAAACACCTTTGGGAGAAAAAATAGGTCTCTTACTCCCGAGGTACTTAAGTAATACATTCACTTCACATTTTGTAGTTTGTTTTTTAAATTTTAACAAATATGCTCCCTCATTCAACCTTCAATGAGAGACAAAGCCCTCAGGAAAACATACCTCACCATGCACACACCTACTTCTTTTTTTTTTTTTTTAAAGATTTTATTTATTTTCAGAGAGAAGGGAAGAGAGACAGAAAAAGAGGGAAAGAAACGTCAGTGTGAGAGAGAAACATCGATCGGTTGCCTCTCGTATGCACCCCGACCAGGAACCAAACCTGAAGCCCAGGCAGGTGCCCTGACCAGGAACCAAACCAGCGACCTTTTGCTTTGCTGGACACCCCCAACCAGCTGAGCCACACTGGTCAGGGCTTCTTTCTTTTTTTTAGTCCATGCAGACCAGAGGTTCCTGGGCTTCCTGAAAGCCTGCTAACAAAACATGCAAATCGCATTCTGGCAGCCTCCACACTCGAGCATGGGATGGGTGCGGGCTGTCTGGGTCTCCGAGTTGGCCCAGGAGAGACCTCCATGTTCGGGGATTTTGTTCAAGGATGCTTCAGTGGGATGAGCCCATGTTGGCCTGAGCGGCTCTGCCCGAAGTCTCCACGGCAGGGTCTTCCCATGGCACCCAGCCCTCCAAGGCCACCTCGCTCAGGGAGACAGGTCAGAGCAGAAGCGCCTCTTGGAGTGCTAGCTTCTTTTCCTCACGGAACGACAGAGATTTCCATCGGTGTTGCCAACTATGAGACTGATTTTCTTCAGGAACACTTATAAAAGACTGCTTCTTTTCCCCAGACAACCAGGGCCCCCAAAGCAAAATGACTCACCTTCAGTTGTTCAAGAACAACCACTCACTCCCTTTTTATGTTTTGACTTTTGCCTCCTCCTCAAGAAAGTTAAAGGATAGTGTTGCTATTGCTAGGTCATATTTTCCTAGAGGCGCATAGCTGTAGTGTTGAGTTCCAAACTGAAGTCTGGAAATTATCCATGCCACAAGCATGTCACAAGGCCAGGCACTAGCTCACACAGGTGACACAGCTGATAGTTTCAGAACGAAGCACAAACATGTATTATGCGTGGGAAAGTCGATGTGGAGGTTCTCTGCCCACTGACACGCCACCCAACACGTGCAGAATCAAAGCCCTCTGAGACTTGGTCCTTTCCCAAGATGCTCCAGCTCAATCAAGGGCATCATTGTGTCAGTGTAGGTCCCCCTAGAGCAGACACCAAGCAGTTCTGAGGTGTTGGGCACCCAGACGGGACCTGCAGAGGACAGATGGCCGGTTGGGGGAGCCCCACCTCAGGCAGAAATGACCTGGCTCCGGTACCACCACTGTGCTCACTCATTGGCTGGGGGCAGCCAGAAAGCATGGCCTCGTGAGAGCAGGGCAGCGGGTCGAAAGGGGCAGCCCCGTTCTTTGTAGCAGGCCCCCTGGAGAGAGGCCTGTGACCCACGGGGCTGCCACCACCACTCACTCATCATGCTCCCTGGGAGTCCTGCCTAATACCTCTTTTCCCTTATCTCTAAGACCCAATCCATTGCCATGCTTCTGACCATTTCACCCTCTGAATTTCTCTCTCACCTGTCCACTTCTCTTCATCTCCTCCACCACTACCACCATCATCTTGCTCCCAGGTTGTGACTGTGTTTCAATCCATTCGCCACACAGCGGACAAAGCTTAACATCAGTGCTCATAAAGACTGAAGTCCTTAGCGTGACCTTTAAGACCCTGCCTGTTACAGTTTTTGCCTTACTCTCCAGCTTCCTGTGGACTCTCTCTGCTCCATTTAACCTTTAGGCATCAGACAGAAGATAACGGTTCAATTCCAGCCCGTTTCCAGTTCCCCAGCGCTCCGCGTTCTTGGCTGCCTCAGGACTTTGGCACATGCTGTTCCCCCTACCCCACCACCATTTATCTCTTCTCCAACCCCCTTCACCTTTACGCAGTTCATTAACCCTCATTCCTTTGCTCTCAATTCAAACGACACTCTTCAGGGAAGACTTACCTGACCCCAGACAAGTTCAAATTCTTTCTTACTCCCTATTATCGAACCAAATCCACTTTGTAGCATCTAGAACAGTACTGATTCTGTGACTGTCTGCCTGCCTAAGGTATGTTTCCTGAGGGCAGAGACTGTGTCTCTTTCTGCTCATTGAATCATAGTGTTAGCAGAGTGGCTGCACTTTGTAGTTGTCACAAAACTTGTTGAATAAATAAAGTATATAAAGCATATAAAAGTATTGACTTCTTTTGTTTTTATTTTGAGTCACACAGTAGGTGTTTCCTTCTCTAACCAGCAAATTCGATTTCTCTTTTCATTTACAATGCTCTCCTGCTGTGTTGCCTGATCTTCCCAACCCTTGGAATTTTGGGTCCTCATTAGTGAGCATTTCAGCCTGGATAAAGTGCTTGTTCCAGAACTTGCTATTTGCACAAGATTTGATTCTAGAGTTAGAAGGTAAGGTAGGGTAGGAAGGAAAAGAAAGTGAATTTTTCCCAAAGAGTTGGGATACGTCTTTTCCCCAAAGAGTTGGGATAACTTCCAAAGAGTTGGAAGTTAAGTTGTATATCAAGCCAATCAGAACAAAGCTATACAAAATGCTTTCATAGAGAGATATAAGGACTCTAGGACCCAAACGGTACTGTTACACTTGGTAAGGCCTTGCTCTATCTTCAAAAAAAGAAATGTGTCCACCTGAGGAGGTGCAGCCAAGGTAGCATAATGAAGAGACACTAGGCAGCACAGATGGAGGGCCCACCGGGCATCGCCCCAAGGAGAAGAGCCAGCCAGGCCAGCGGGAATGAGTGACCAGTCCTCCTACCAGGTTGTCTGAGCTTTGGTCTGGAAAAGACACGCCAGGCTGCTCAAGGCTGACCTCATTAAACATTTAAGTCAGATGATTCGCTCTTCTGATTCTGATCTCAAGTTTGCCCACTCCCTTCTGACAATTAGGCTACACACTGAACAATAACGAGAAGAGAGCTTGCTCACCAGGCGACCTGATGAGCCCGAAGCTCCTGACAGCTCGCTCCTAACAGGAATGGTTCAGCTCCAGGTTCTGGAGTCCAGTGGCCTTCATTTGGACCCTGACTCTGCCATTACATACACACTAACTGGGAATTTCCTTTAACTCCCCCCTAGGTGAAAAAAAATCACAATACAGCATGTGATTACAGAGACAATTAAATAAAGCAATGTATGTAATGCACTTAGCATAGCGGCTAGCAAACGGTTCATGAAATCAGTAAGTTGGCTTCTGATTATATACAATGCTGACTTCTAATCAAAGCTGGAACACTGATCCCACAAGGCTAAGGACGAAAGCTGGACCTTGGGAAGTTCCCACGATGACAGACTCCAGGCTAGTCCTCACCTCGTGCTAACTCTCTGCTCACTGGTGTGACACCTGTGACAGGCAACCAGGATCTGGCCTTATCTTCTTGTGTCTCTCCCTCTCTTTTCCTGACCCTCATCTCCCAGACGTACTTTTTGTGCAAAAGCAGATTTAGCTCTACTTTGCTCTCCTGGAGTCAAGAATTATTGTTCGGTAACAAGGAAGAGCCTCCAAGCCTTGCCTTGATTTTTTTTTCTTTTTCCTTCTTACTACAGAGAAAAAGCATCATCTTCCAGAGGGGAAGTATAGGCTTTTGTTTTTCTAAGGCCATCTCTTGGCCTGCCCCACTCCCCCAGCTGCTCTTGAGGAAAATACTGCCAGGACCATGGGAAGCCACAACATCAGCCACAGGTCTCCATCATGCAGGGAATGTGCCAGAATGACAAAGAGGCAAACCAAAGTGACTCTGGCTAATTAAGCAGCTTTTGTTTTTCTGCTGCAGTTATCAGACTGCTGTCTGACAAGCATGAGCAAAGACGCACACGGCAAATGGTGTTTGGAGTCAGGAGTCTCGTCAGTGTTTTCCAAGTAGAAATGCTTACAGAAGTATTTTCAGGCCTCAGAGGCGGCTGCCGCACAAGGCTGCAGGGATGTCCTCTGACCCCCACCAGAGCAGCGCTCTCTGCTCTGGTGAAAACTTGGCCTGGTGACATCACTACAGGGTCGCTTGTCAAGCCTGGCGCAGGGTGCCTTCCAGAAAAGCTGCAGAGCCCCCTCGGTTCTTCCAAGGAAAGCTAATGCTGTCCAAACTTTGACGAAAACTTTCTTTGCTGTTATCACAGAGACCTCCAAGTTTATCCACTGAACATTAAGAAAATGTATACCAAGCATCCAGAAAAACCATGACTTGGTCACTGCCCTCAAAGAACCCACCTAGAGCCTAAGATAAAACACCAAGTTATTTTCTCCCTCACATGGCGTCATTTAATTCCTTCAGCCCTGCGGTAGGTATGGTTATTATCCCGGTTCTGCAGAAGAGAAACTAAGGCTAAGGGAGTAAATGTGCTGCCCGAAATCACAGTGCCAGTAGGGATAGAGCGGGGTGTTGAACCCTGGAGTATCTAAACATGGGGTATCGATGGGCACCGTTAAAACCAGGAGGTCCAAACTTCAGCTTGCTGTCCCAGCCTTTCTTATCCCCCATTTCACTGACACCATTGACTTTCGATTTCTCCGCAGACCTAAGATGAGGAGTCCTGGTACCTCGTGCGCCTGTTTGGCAGAGAGACCAGGACGCACGCCTGGGCTAGGGAGCCGGGCTGACCCCTGGGGTCTGCGAGAAAAACCGGCCCCAGTACGCTCAGCGCCTCCAATCTGGATCCACCTACTCATCCAGAAACCCAGCAAGGGGCGCGGGCAGTGCGGGCCCGGCTGCCGCCAGCCACGAGGCCCAGGAGGCGCTGGACCAAGGGGAGGTAGTCCCGACCAACCGAGGCGCGCGGGCCCGGCCACTCGCCGCCCGCCTGCCATGCCCGCTGCCCGGCCGCGGCCCCTCGGGTGGACGGACCTGGGCCCGACCGCTGGCCCGCCGCGCGCAGCCCCGCGCCCCTGTCTCTGGCTCCTGGCCCGCTCTCAGGCCCGCCTCTCAGCGGTTTTCACTTTCGTTTTCCTGCCGATATAGTCGAGGAAAATGAAAGTGGCGGTGACCAGGGCTGGCGCGGCTGCCGTCGGGGCGAGGGGCGCGGGGCGCAGAGTCCGGCGTTGGCGGCGGGACTGGAGCCTGGGGCCTGGGGCGCGTCGCGTGGCTGGAGGTAAGCGCAGCCCCTTCGCGGTCGCCTCGCGGGCTCCTCCTTGCGGACCCGGCAGGCGGGGCGCCAGGCGGGCGTGCTACCCGGGTTAGCGGCCCGGTGTCGTGCTTCGGGACTGGGAGGGCCTGCAACGCAGCCCCCTGGGGCTCTCGGGGCTCGGGAGCTCCAAGCCAGGCTGGAAGACTGGGGGGAGCTTCGACGAACGTGCCAAGGATCCGGCAGCCTGGGGTCGAGGTGGGACTGTGCCCAGGCAGGCCACCGCTCCCAGCACAGGTTCCCTTTTTGTAGGACACCGAACTCCCCTCCCCGCTCCCAGCACACATTCCCCAACCCAGGGAACGTATTTTGAAAAATCGAAGTGAGAGGGTGGAAGCTTGTAAAATACCTCACCCGAGCTCAGCAGGGAGAAAGACGCTCATCATTCCTGCCTTCTTATCTGTCAGACCCCTCCTCTTCCCCACCCAGCTTGTCCCTCCTAACTTTGACTTTCCGTGTTTCTCAGATCCGGTGCACTTGGGAGCCCCTGCGGTGCCCTCCAAGCACCTGGCAGCTCCCCTGTCTTGGTCTTAGGCTTGGAGAGCAGCTAGGCCAGGATGCTGCCCCTCTCCAGGGCCCTGCCCATGTGAAGACCAGGGCTCCTTCTGCAGGAACCCCAGCCCCAGGGCTGGCGTAGATGGCTGGGGATGGGTGCCCTCAGGAACCAAGTCCTGCCCAAACCAGGAAAATTTCTGCCCACTGCATTGGCCAGCAGAAGGATGAAAGATGAGGGCCCTGGTCTGCCCTTGGTCACGTCTACCACTCACATGTGGTATGAGGGAATTGGGTGCCCCCTGTATGCTGCAGAGACAGCCCCTGCCCTTGGGGTGTTCCCCATCCTCTAGTGAGAGAAGGTATGTCAGCCGGTGGCTCACTAGGCCAGTTGTGTGAGACAAGCACAGAGCAGATGAGGCACCGAGTGGTGAAAACAAAGTGACAAAATCTATAGGCTCTTGCCTTGCCTTTGAGCAATGCCTGATTTTGTAGCCAAGAGCCCCTTCTACTCTACTTTTGTCTCAATGAAAAAGAATTCGGCTTAATCACATGGATCTGATCATAAGACCCATTACTGAAACAAAACTGGGATGTTTGTAAGTTTGAAAACAGCCATCTGAATTCAACAAAGATGACTCAATGCCCTAATTTTTAAAACGTGGAGTCCCCCTCTGCCTCCCTCAGGAGGGTGGTGAGTATTCATTACTTTTAGAAAATACCGCCTTTATCATGAGCCAGAAAATCAGATTCTTTGACTTTGTGACTCACCTTCACTGAGCTGTTCCTTTTCTTCTGAATTCCTCAGTGTCCTTTTCTCTCCCTCCTGCTAACTAAAATTTAACCGTCATAGATGGTTCTCTCCCTTTCCTGTTGAGGGGGACCAAACAAAG
The DNA here is from genome assembly GCA_004027475.1 of Anoura caudifer. Classification (NCBI taxonomy): domain Eukaryota; kingdom Metazoa; phylum Chordata; class Mammalia; order Chiroptera; family Phyllostomidae; genus Anoura; species Anoura caudifer. Next base: position 129,152 of record PVKU01004952.1, read on the forward strand.
TCTGGCACCCCCAAACATGCCTTTTGGGATACTGACTTTAAGATGGCTATTTTGAAGAAACAAAAGACTCCGAAAGAGCCTTCGGCCCTTTTCTGCATACAAGAATTCAGATAGGAGGGCCTGCTCCAGGAAGGGGACCCTGGCACACTGACCTTGGTGTGTACGTTCATTCACCTTAGCATTTGTGAACTAAGCGTGGCAGACTGGCAGAAACCTAGCAAAGCCAGTTTGTTGGACTGCCCTCTGTGTCGCGTTGATTCTGGGTGGCCCGGCAAGAATTTGTGGACCTCATGTCTGCTCCTTCTCGTCTACCTATGAGTTGCCTACTTTCCCTTTGAAATCCTAGACCTCTCTGCCTTCCTCCCTCTAGTCTAGAATGACATATAAGCCTCAACTGCCCCGCACATCCTCAGTCTTATCTCTTATGGACCCCTCTCACATGCAATAAATGTGGACATTTTCTCCTGTTAATCTGTCTCATGTTGGTTTGATTACTAGTCCAGCCAGAAGAACTTAGAAAGGTGGGAGGAAACTTATTTTTTTATGCCCCACTCTCTCTTCCATTCCATCTGCGGGTACGAGGGAGTAGTACAGGGGACCCCATCCCCTGCCTTTTCACCACCCCAGCTTCTTGCTTCCAGGTCCCTGAAAACTGGATGACTCAGCTGCAGACCCAGCAAGCCCCTGTCTTTCCCACGCCTTTCTCTCCTCCACCAGCACATGGTGACCTTTGTTATTACATCTTTTCACTAGAAAGTAATACAAGGGGTTTTATTTGTTTGCCTCAGTCTGCCTCTCATTTTCTTTTATTTTGTTATATCCTCCCTTTACCCTCCATTTCTCCGTCAACACCCTCCTCCCCAGGAACATACACACTCAGGGAGCCATGCCGGCGTGTTTTCGCTCTCTTCCAACTGCCTTTCCTTACATCCGCTCAGAAAGTGCGCATCTTTGAAAGCTGTGTCATCTTTTGCTTTGGTTGTACTTACCTAAATAAATAGCACTGCACTGTACATCTGACCCTGCCTGTTTTTTTCCTGCAGCATTATGTTTTTTGAGTCCAACCGCATTGCTCTGTGCAAGTCCAGTTCATGACTCCTGGCTGTTGCATAGTTTCCTACCACGAGTGGACACCACAAGTCCTTCACCAGCCTCCTAAGCAAGGCTTTGGCTGGCCTCTCGACTCCTTGCTTCCATAAACAGTGCTGCACCAAACATCCTTTCGGGTGTCCCCATGCGGTCTTGTGCAAGAATTTCTCTGAGTTCATTGATTGATTGATTGATTGATTGATTGATAGACAGACGATGGGAGATTTCTGGTTCTGGGACATTTGCGTAATGTCTTTTTCTTAAAACTGCTACTTTGTGCTGCTGAATGGCCCCATCAGCTTCCTCCCACGAGGAGTGCATGAAAAGTCCTTTCCTAGCGCCTGTCACCACTCACTCCTACCTGCCTCATTGTTGTCAGCTGGTAAGTGAAGCGGTGCTCCATCTCCATTCCACTGAGCTCCCCATCCTCTTGTCTTGCCGCTGATGGATTGCCTAGCCGACACATCCGCCTTTCCATTCTTTTAGGTTTCTGATACTTTTCTCTCTGGTTTTCACGTGGTTCCTTACATATTAATATCCTTACATAATAAAATGTTAATACTTTGTCAAAGGTAGATGTTGTAAGTCTTCTCATCCTGTCGCCCATCTGTTGACTTCATCTATGGGATTCTTTTATTAGTAGTCACAGTGTAATTGAGATTAATTTACATACCATAAAACCCACCCGAGTAAAGTATGCAGGGCCGTGGTTTGTAGTCTGTTTAGAGAGTGTGTAACTAACTATCACCACAATCTAATTTTAGAATATTTTTATTGCTCCACTAGCAGTCACTCTCCCATATCCCTCAATATGCTCCTCCCCAGCCCTAGGTGAGTGCTACTCCACTTTCTCTCAGTATGCATTTGCCCATTGCTTGGCATTTCATGTAAGTGGGGTTATACAGTATTCGATTTTTGGTGACTGGCTCCTTCTCTTAGCGCAGTGCTTTGGAGGTCTGCCCACATTACAGCATGGGTCAGCATGTGCTTTGCTCACTTGTATCGCTCAGCCATGTTCGGTCATATGGATAAACACCATTTTGTAGATTTATTCATCAGTGGATGGACCTTTAGTTTGCTTCTACTTTGGGACTGTTAAGAATAATGTTTCTGTGAGCATTTATGTACACATTTTTATGTGAACATATATTTTCATTTCTCTTAGGTATATACCTAGAATTGGAATTGCTGAATCATGTGGTAACTCTGTTTAAACTTCTGAGAAAATCCCAGGCTGTTTTCTGAAGCAGCTGTGACATTTTACAACCTCCCAGCAGGGCTCGAGAGTTCCAATTTCTCTACACCCTCACCGGCTTTTTGCTGTCGGTTTTTTTGATTATAGCCGTCCTAGCAGGTGCGAAACGGTAGCACGCTAGTTTTGATTTGCACTTCTCCGGTGGTTAACGATGTTGAGCACTTACTAGTCACTTGTCTGTCTTCTTGGGAGAAATGTTTTATTCCGATCTATTTTTAAAATGAGATTACTTGTCCTTTATTGAGTTGTGAGAATGCAAAACACAGAATTTATTCTTGTATTATTATTAATTAATTACTGTATTATTTATCTGTATTACAACTGTAAATCTACTTTCACCCACTTCTGTAGTTTTGATATCTGTTCTGTACCAGGGGTATGAGTAACAAAGAGTTTCCCCCTTTCTGTGAGTTGGTTTTTCACTTTCTTAATGGTGTTCTTTGAAGAAACTAAATTCAATTTTTTGGAGGTCCAACTGATCAAGCTCCTCTTTTCTTTCTTGTGCTTTTGGTGGCATATCTAAGGAATCCTTGCCTAGCTCAAGTTTATGAAGAGTCCCTTCTGTGTTTTCATCTAAGAGCTTTTATAGTTTTAACCCTAGTGTTCAGGTTTGTGGGTCACGTCCCTTTTTTTTCAACATAAATCTTTAAACTTTAGGTAGTCATATTCATCATTTTTCTACTTTTAATTTGTGGTATTTGTGTCTTCTTCAAGAAATCCTTGCCTGCCTGAAGATTGTAAAAAAATTTTTTTCTATATTTTCTCCTACTGACTTTAGTGTTTCTTCTACATTTACATCTGTAATCCAATTGGCTTTTATTTTTTATCATAATGGCTTACATCTTAAAATGTACTTTTTCTTCTTTTTCAAGCTCTATTTAGCTTGTCAGGGACATGTTCTTCTATAAACACTTTAAAATCTATTTGGAAAGTTAACAAAAAGTCCTGAAATTTTGACTGTGATTTAATCAAAATCATAGATCAATCCAGGAGGAATTGATACCTTCCAATGTCAGGTCATCTCACCCGTGAATGAGGTCTGCCTCTCCATGTATTCATGCTTCCTTTTAGGGATTTTAATCGAATTTTAAATTTTTCTGCATGGACTCTTAGCATTCTTTTTTAAGATCATTTCTTGATTGAATAATGCTACTATTATAAATGGTATCTTATTTTGTTATACTGTTGCCTATTATGCTGTTCCATACTTTCTCTCTTTTTTGGATGGGGGTTAGTTACTAGTGGTGCGGAGGAATACAATTGATTGTTTTTCTGTGGATTCTCTTGAGAGTTCTATGTAAATAATTTCACTAGTTGCAAACACTGAGAACTTTTGTCTCCTTCTGGCTTTATGTTTGTTTTTCTTTTTTATTATTTCCTCATAGGGGCTACTGCCTCTAATTGTGTTACTTGACGATGGTGATAGCAGACATCCGGGTTTTGTTCCATCCCTTAAAGAAAATAGATATAGTTTCTGTATTAAGTATGATATTAGCTATAGGTCTGTAGATGGTAGCCTTTATTAAGTAAAGGAAATCCTGTTCCTTAGGATCTGCGATAAAAGGAAAAGAAATAAAATCCCACGTATTACTTTCTAACGAAAAATGTAGTAACAAAGTGTGGTGGCGACACCAGTGAATAATCCAGCCCTGCAGGAAAGAAGTGGGGAAGGCGTGCTTGGGTTCCTAATTCTGCTTCTGTAAAAGTTGTTGTTATTGTGGTGTTTTTAAATCATGAATTAGTCATTGAGCTTTGTCAGATGCTCTTCCTGGATCTGGTGAGATGATCACGTGATCCTTCCCCAATTTTCCGTATATTATTAGGGTATATGACATGAGCTGTTGTCACAGCTTCAGCATTTCAATGGCTTAAACCAATACAGATGCTTTACCACTCACGTCAAGTCCGCCCGTGTTGGCCAGGCAGTGGGCTCTTCTCTGCTGGGTGGCTTGGGAACCCAGGCTCTTTCTAACCATCGCCCCCTCCCAGCTGCCAGGACCTGAGTCCTTCATGGGAACCTCTGTGTTGGCCAGAGATGGCAAATGTCATTTGTTCCATCATGCCATCGTCACCTGGCCTCACCTAGGTGTGAGGTGGCTGGGAGGTGTAACGGTGACCCCGGGAGACAAAGGAGAACAGAGCCAAGGGGAACAGCACTAGCCTCTCCCACAATCCATTAATGGAGTGATACATGTTAAAAGATACTCTGACTTTGAGCTCATTTTTATTACTTTGTTGTGATATATTCTTTTTAAGATTTTATTTATTTATTCTTAGAGAGAGGGGAAGGGAGGGAGGAAAAGGGAGACAAATATCAACGTGTGGTTGCCCCTCGCACACCCCCTACTAGGGACCTGGCCTGAAACCCAGGCACGTGCCCTGACTGGGAATCGAACAGGCAACCCTTTGGTTCTCAGGCCAGTGCTCAATCCACTGAGCCACACCAGCCAGGGCCTGTCATGATATATTCTTAATACACTTTTAGATTTGATTAGACAATATTTAGGTGTTTAGCATCCATGTTCATAAGTGAAACTGGCCTGTATTTTTCTTTTTTTTGAACAGTCTATGTTCCAAATTTTAATATTATACTACCCTAAGTGGAGAACTATTTCCTCTTTTTTTCTATTTTCTGAAGCAACACACTTCAGATAGAGATTTTCTGTTCCTCAGAGGTTGGTAGAAGGCACTTGTAAAACCTTCTGGGCCTGAGACTTTGTGTGGGGGGTTTCTTAAAATTGTTTCAACTTTTTTTATTATATTTTATTGATTATGCTATTACAGTTGTCCCATTTCTCCCCCATCACTCCCCTCCACCCT
>PVKU01004953.1:0-25000 GCA_004027475.1 Anoura caudifer
CCCCCCTGCCACCCCCACACAAGTGGAGGCAAAAGGGCTCCTTTCACCTTGAGGGTGGTTGGGAGTAAGAAACCAGAAGTTGATCCTGGTCACCCTACAGCTTGACTGCTGATGAGTATTTCTCTGTAGTTGTCTTGAGGTCTTTTGTTTTGTCCCCTAGAGTCACAGACATCCCCCGCCCCCTTCCCCTGCCAACCCCAAGCTCACAGAGAGTAGCCAGAGAGCAGAAATCTTCCACAGCTGCCTAAATATATCCCCAAACCCTCATCAGACAGGCATCTAAGTGGATGGTTGGGCTTCCCCCCATTCAGGGAGAGTGAGTCCCTTCATTAGGGTCTGGGCCCATGGACACCCCAAGCTGGCAATCTCTTCCTTACCCCTCCCCACCAATACACTGGGATTACTTATCATAAGCCTTCTGAGGGTACCAGCAAAACACCTTCCTTGGGCTATTTAATTAGCTGCTCACAGCCCTCTCCAGTTCTGAAACTGTCAGCCTCCTTGATCTGTTCACTGCTGGTTCAGCCCATTCCATTCCTCTGGCTTTCTTCCCTCACACTACTGCGGTCACAGCCAGGGATGGCGCCTTCCCACCTATCTTTCTCCTCCTCACAGCTGTCTCTGCCTGGGCTCTCTCCTAATTACCTCGGGGTGTGCTTGTAGTCATTGGTTTGAACATACTTTTATGAAGGGCTGCCTTTTACTGCATGTAGATTAGGGGGAGCTGTTCAATCAGACATGTAAAAACTTAATGATAAATTTATATATATATATATATATATATATATTTTTTTTTACTTTTACCTAGGAATGTTGACCTTCTTTTCCTTCTTGATGTTCCCTCCTTGAATAGAATGTTTTGTCCTGTGGTTTCATTGGTCTGATGTGCAGCTTCTATTGAAAAGGTTTCCATCTATAAAGCAGAGGAGGGGAAAGGACCAAAAAAAGAAAGAAAGAAAGAAAGATTCAGATTGATAAATGCCTCCTGCCTACCACTGGGCCTGATGGACAGTTCTAGGGTCAAGGACACCAAGCCTGACTTCCAAACACACACTAATTCTAATTTATATTTTTTGGCCTAAAAGGTGGTAAGGTGAGCATACAAAGCACCCGAAGAAGCAACTAGGCATGAGTGAAAATGTGCATGCATGTACACATGGAATGACAGCCCAGTTAGCCTCACCAAAATATGGGGGAGGGGTCTGCTCAAGTGTGTGGGCCACACGTATGTAGATAAAATAGGTTCCATTTCTTATTGAGCACCAATCATGTGCTGAACAATCTTCCTTCTGTAAAAGTCAACAACTCGATGAGTTGGATATGATTCCCACTTAACAAATAAAAAGAAGTGAGGCTAAGATAGATTAAATACTGCACCTAAGGTCACAGAGTCAGTATCCAGCTGAGCAGTAATTGGAAAACCAGTATGAACCCCAGATTCTCAGTCCTAACTGGGGTGGGCCCAGAAATCTTTATTTTTTAAAAGCTCCCTTGGTGATTCTTGAGGATGAGCCAGGTCATGGGAATCCTGCTTCACATCAAACCATCCCACTCTCCCTGTCACCGGTCTCCGTCTGAGCAGCCTTCTCCACGTTGGCTAAAACATTTAAAACATATTTAAATAGCAATTTCGAAAAACTATGCAGCATATGGATTTTCCTTTTGATCTCAAAATGATGACAAACAGACACTTAAATACTTCATAAAAGAAATATTACCAGAAAAATTATAGAAATCTGGCTTTCAACTTTGTCTTGCTCTAATTTAAACAAAATGCAACTTTTCAGTCACTCCCCCCCCCCCCCCCCCCCACCTCACCAGCACAAATACATCCAAACTGGGAGCTCCTTTCTCTGTTCCCTCTGCGCCTGGCCTTCGCCTATATATTTCTAAGCCGCTGGTCATCCTGAATAAAAGCCTAGAAATACGGACCGCAGGGATAACTTAGTCCTAGACCCAACGCCCCTGAAAGTAGAGAGAACACCTGCGAATTCACATCCTTGACTTGAAAGACCAAAGAGAGGGAAACTGGGAATAACGGCCAAATATTCTTAGATCATTGACAAGAAAGGGGGGTGGCCTGGGGGGGTGTACATCCCCTAAAAGGTCCCGCCCCTCTTTAGGTCCCGGGAGAGTCCCTGTTCTCAGGTTAAATGCTTCAGCCGGTTGTGGGAGCCATCGCTCCGAAGCAACAGGAGGGCGGCGGGGGAGGGGAGGCCGCGGGGCAGCGCGGGCCCCGCAGCATCTGATGTTCCCCAGCTCCGCGCCGCGCCGGGAGCAGGTGGCTGCCCCTTGCGCCGGGCGTGCGCTGAGGCCAGCTGAGCATGGTTGCAAGGCTTGCGGCGGCCCGGGAGGAAGCAGGGAACACGGGGAGCAGGCCAGGCGACAGGGACCCCCAGGGCCGCAGGAGCAGGGTGGGCGTGCCCTCCTCCGAGAGCTGGGCGCCGCCGCCGTAGTCCCGCGCGTTCGCTCTCTCGGCGTCCAGAGGACACGACACCTAGCGCGGGGCAGCGGCGTGGAATGAAGGGCTGGGAGGGAGGACGAGACCCGGAGGAAGCCGCTGGCCAGGCAGCCCCACTCCGCCGAGGGCCAGGAGAGGAGACTCCCAACCTTTCCTCCTACCCCGAAACTTTTCCAACGCACGCAGGCGTATTCCTCACGGGTTTCGGCGGCTCCGAGTCGCCATCAGGGAGGAGGCTCGGCCAACAAACTCGTCCCCCAGCACACGTGCAGAGGTACACAGGCACACCGGGAGGGACTGGGCCTCTGGGGAGGTGGCTGAGGGCGTGATGGCAGCAGGCGACTTCACAGTCGAAAGGGACTCCCTGCGCGCGAGAACCAGTGGTTAAAAACCTGCAAAAGCTCCGAAGTGTAGCAGTGCCCCAGGCTGTGCGTAACTTTGCCCACTGCGCCCCCGCGTGCAAAGGAGTCCCCACGCACTCACACCCTCACCCACCCCACTCTAGGTTGCGGCCCGAGCCTGCCTTTGTATTTCTGTGACAGTGAACGACATGCTAATTTGAGCCAAAGAGGGAGGGGTGTAAATTGCGTAAATTTCGCTACCTGGCACCCCCAGTTACCCAGAGAGAATGTCCCGTTCTCCCCGAAAGCGTACCCTCCGCTTCCCTTGGCCCTTCGTCTCCAGCGTTTTTACTACTGTGGACTGAAGATACAGCACAGCAGATTGATGTGTGCTTCCCCGGCCCCCCCGCCCCCCGCCGAGATCAGGACCTTTCCAAATCCTATCCCTCAAAGAGCCGAATAGGGTTGGAGAAAGGCACGTTATTTCGGGGGGCAGCACCCCTTTCAAGGCGCGCGCGGCCTGGCGGGCGCCTCGCCGGGCTCTGCGCGGCCGGGCGGAGCGGCTGGATTATGTAAGTAACAGCCCTCCATGTGCTCACCGCCATCTGTTAATATCTTGATATTGGAAAGTTCGGTGCCTGAGGCAAAGCCAGGGTTGGCGGCGCGGAGCTCCCAGCCTTCTCTTTTCTACTCCTGGGCAAGGAATGTACCTCCCTTTGATTGTTTTTGCCGCTTCCATAAAATCAAGTAGTAGTTTGCCCCTTCAGTCTCCGACACCGACCCCCTCTCCCCAAGGGCGGGGCCTGTCGGAGAAGAGTGATTTGCTTCGAGGTCCCTTGACAGTAAAGAATCCTTTCGATGAATTGATATTTTTATGACAGTTCTAGGTTCTTTTAGGCTTCTTGTGGTGGACTATACTGGGGTGGGGGCTGTATTATTTTTAAAAATTACTTTTTTCTGCCAGCACCCTGACCAAAAATTCTTGTAAAAGCTATATTTCAACTCCTTTGGAGTGGTTCGCCTGTTTACTTTGAAAGCTGTTGGTTAAACAAACATCACTCAGGAGGCTTCTAAGCAGTGGGGTTCCCAGGAGAGAAATGCGCAGCTGCTATTGCTACTGATCTTGTGGCATTTCACCCCCCCCCCCTTCAGACCTTCAGAACAAATTCAGGTTGGGCTTGGCGTCACACTGTGCACAGGGGTAGAAGTGGGGGGGGGGGCGAGAAATATGGAGGTCAGTCAGTCTGCCTCTGGATAGCCTGAAGCAGGCCGGCCTGCACCCTGGAGTTGGTTTTTCTTTCTTTCTCTTCCCCTCTTCAGGGTGGTGGTGGTGGTGGTGTTCGGCGGATGGGGGGTGTGTGCGTGTGTCTGGGCAGGGTCTCCTTCATCCTCCTGAAATCCATGCCCACGTTTGTCTCTCAACTGCATCTGTTTGAAATTCCGAGAATTGGTTTGTTTAGGGATCTGGTGACAGTTATTCGCAAGGTTTAAATTACTTATAGCAGTCCTTTCTCCGATCTCCACCTAACGGCTTTGCGAAAGAACAGGGGGGTGGTGAACAATATACACCCAGGAAATAACCCAGTGAACTGTGTTTAACCCAGAGCCAGATTCACAAGTGATTACTACAAGTTTGACTAAGAACACACAGATCAGCCTTCAGATAAATAAGTAAACGCAGCCTGCAGGGCTGGGGTTTGTTGGAAGATCAGTCAGAATTTGGGTTAACTTTTAAGTTATTGGGGTTATGTTGGCAGTTGGGCAGAGGAAGGGATTGACCCCCAGGTCTGGTCGCTGTTTTCCGAGATGGAGCCAATATCTAGGCGAGTTGTGGTCTCCGAGATGACTGACCGCTTCTCCCCTATCAGAAAACAAAACCGGGAGTCGCCCCAGATACTCGCTCCAGGGCGGCTCGAGACCTGGGAGCGCGCCTCAGCTCTGGCAGGAGGGGTTGGCCAAGAGCCTGGCTTGTTCGGCATCCCGACAGCAGGGGACAGGACAGGGCCCCGCAGACGCAGCTCACAGAGCTGAGCTGAGGACCGAGCTCGCTCGCCCAGCGTTGCGCGCGCTCCTATTTCAACCACCAGCTCCTGCGCCCTAAAGCGGGCTGCGAACTGCCGCAACCGAGCATGGCGAGCCGCGAGCCTCAGCCGCCGAGGCTGGGGTTGGGGGCGCGTCCTTGTTTGCCAAGCGGGCTACCCCGACTTCGACTCAGGGAGCGATAAAGGGCTTTTCCCGCCGCCTGTTCGGAGCGTAGTGTGTGCAAAACGTGCATCCGAGCGCTAGGTTAAATTGACGTAAACTTGTGGGCTACAGTTCAAGCCATTCCTTCCAGAGTCTGAATCTTTTCTCTCTCTCGGCTTCCTTTCTTCCCTCTGTTCTCCCTCCTGCTTCCCTGCCCTCCTCCCTTGCGAATGTCTAACTGAGTAGATGGTTTTAAGGTGTAGAGGGCACATATCCTTTACTCCTACCAGTTTACATGTGGGCTGGCTCTAACACGTACACACTGGGATACTTCAAGAAAATAATAGGACGAAAAAGAAGAAAGGCAGTATCCTTGATCCAAATTTCTCTGCTCAAGACACCCGCTTACCTCGAAAGGACCCAACCAATAGAAACAGTATTCCATGCTGCATCTTATGGGCACGTTGATAGATTACTTCTGTTTCCAGCCTAAATTGCCACATCTCGATTAGGCATACTTGATACGATCAGTAGCCCGCGAGCGCATCACTGGAAGTGGGAGCGGTGTGTTTGCGCGCCTGTGTGTTGTGTCAGTAATGGGGCGCGGGGAGTGTCTGAAGGCTGCGAAAGGGAAGACGTGACCGCTGGGGATGCTCAAGCAAGTCTCCTTTCTTATCCCGGACACCTAACCTGGCCGGCCTGATTTTTTTTTTCTCTTGATTTTCCATGTGTGAATCCCTTGCCAAAAGTTTCCTACAGAGTGTAGAGTTGGACGTTATCATTGCTATTATTCCAAGAGAAGACTTCCTCACAGTTTGATGAATTGCAGGCTGAAATGCTAACTGTCCGAGGAAAGTTGGGTGTGTGGGTGTGGGTGTGCTTGCAGAAACGGGTGGTTGTTTTCGGCCCGTGGGCTTGTAACACACCTCATAAACACCGTGTTGTCACAGTCGCAACATGAGTCGACCTTTGATCTGATTCAATTTGAGGGACACGTGAAACATACTTTTCCTCACCTTACCTAAGAAAATGAGTGTGTCTAATCGAGTAGCTGTGAATGTTTCTCCTTCGCAGCCCCTTCGAGTCCTAGCTTTTGTAGGACCTTGAAGTCATAAACTGGATTGCTTTATTAAAAGCCGGTTACTGTGCTGCAAGAAACGTTGTAGTTGCGTTCTAGCCGGCAGGACTGGAGGCTTCCTCCTTAGCATTTTTGTAAGTTGCAATCCCCAAGAAGCTCTTAGAGCCACATAATCTAAAGAAATCTTGCTGATTATTTTCACCCAAGATATGTCAAACCAAAGAGAATTTTTCCATGGCTTTATATCGAAGTCTGAAATTAAGCGTTTGAAATTTCTTACCCAGTAAATTTTAAAGTTTGTCACTCAGGCATCCTAACTGTGTAAATCCTGTTTGAAACCTCTATATATATATTTTTTTTTTATTCCGGGGTGGAATGAGTGAGGGACAACTGCGAGGTAATGTTTGTTAACATTTTCTTGAAGGCTGCTGTACCTACCATACAAACAAGGATTCTTCTTAATAATTTCGACGGGAGGTTGAATGGGATTAAGCCAGGGCTGGTCTGCGAATACCAGATGCAGCGGAGCCAATGTGGGAAACCTCTGCATCCATCATTTAATCCCAAACCTTACCTGTATTTGAGTGCCCACCTCCCCTTTGCAATTCTGCAAGAATGACATGTATTTTTGATACTACCTGCGATCATCTTAAAAGCGGAATGATTTAAGGATTCCCACTCCCTCCTCCTACACCATCCCACCCCTGAAAAAAAAAAATACCACTTTCTCCAGTACACTTTCCCGTGCCTTCCTTCACCCAAGTCTGAGGAGCCCTCGCTCGCTCGGCCACTGGGCAAACTCCATCAGCCGTATCTGGGAAATGAAGGGGGGGGGGGGGAAGAGGACCTGCGTCCGGGAAGAGCGAGCGCGAGCCCAGCGCCGCTCGCGCCGTCTCCCGCTCTGCGTGGTGCCCGCGGAGGGCTCGCTCCGGCCCGGCGCGGCGATTCCGCGGCCCCGAAGCAGGGGCAGGGCGGGGATGGGGGTGGGGGGCGGGGATGGGGGTGGGGGCCGGGGACGGAGGCGGGGGAGGAGGAGCGCAGGTCCCCTCTCCCCTCCTCTTTTCCCAGCCCCTCACCCCCACCCCTTTTATATATTTTTTTTTCCTCCCAAGTTCTCTTGCCTCGCTATCCCCCCTTGAATCCGAAGGCGCCTCGCGATTGGGCGCCGGGGCCGGGTACGTCAGTGAGACTGTGACGTGCAGTCTTCCTGTTTCCTTCAGCTGTGTCTTAAAGTAAATCTTGTCGTGGAGCGCAGCCCTCAGCTGAGGGAGCGCTCGGAAATCATACACCCTCGCAGCCGCGAGAGCGCGGCGGCGCAAAAGAGCTCGGCCGGGCCCGCCGCGCCCGCCCCGCGTCGCCGCTCCCCGCGCCGCCCCGCGCCTCCGCTCCTCCGCGCCCTCCTGCTCTCCCGCGCCCTTCTCGGGTCTTCGCCGCTCTCCTCTTCGCTCCCCCTCTCCTCTCCCACCCTCCTCGCTCTCTCCTCTCTCCGGCTCGCCCCAACCGCTCGCCTTCTCGCTGCCGTCCAGACTCACCGTCCCTCGTCCAATTATCATATTCATCACCCGCAAGGTAGCGGCGGGTGAGAGCGCGCGCGTGTTTGCCTCTCCGCCGGCAGGGGAGGAAAAAAGGCTCAGTCCCCCTGCTCTCGGCGCCGCGTAAGTATCTTCTGTCCCCTCGCCAGTCCCCTCCCCTTTTCCCGAATCACTTGTACTGGCTTGTTCTTGAATGGGGAGAAAAGAGACTCCCAGGACTTACACCCGTGTAAACATTTCTTTTTCAGGAGGAAATGGTGTTATTTAAATGAATCGTAATAAAATAACCTCTAAACAGTTTCTGAGCAGGAGCCTCAGTGGAACTCGGCGCTGCGGTCCTCCCAGTTCCTAAGAGTAAGTGATCCGCTCGGCTTTTATTTCTTTCTCTTTCCTGCCGGTGGCTGGGGGTGGTGTTGGCGCGGGGCGGGGGGGGGGGGCTGATACTGCGGGACGTGTCGCTGATCTTGTCACCTTTTGTGTGCCGTGTCTGGGGTGTGCGGAGGCGCTTGCTTCCTTTCCTCTTTCTCCTGCCTTCTCTCTACTCAGGAGAGGGGACCGCGACGGGGATAGGGTCGCTTTTTGTTCGTCTGGATCCCCGCTTTCCGCCAAGTCTCATCCTTCCCATCTCTCCCGGTTAAAACTCCTGGGCTAGTCCCCACGTCCCTTCTCTTTGTCTAGTTTATTATAGCTGCCTTTCTTCCAGGCTCTTCCAATTTGCTTGCCATTTGCATACCTTTCACTTCTCCTTTTAACCCCAGCGGAGAGCCAGGGAGGGGAGAGGCGGGGAGAGGGAAAGGAGGGGGGGGGGGCGCTCTGTTACTTTCCTCTCTAAACGCTGTCGGAGCCGAAATGTTGAAATCGGGGTTGGAGCGGTGCAGAGATGGTCCCGGGCAACGAGCGCGGCGCCCCTCTCCTGAGCTCCAGGGATCCTGGAGTAGGTCAAGTTGAGCAGGGTAAGGAGGCTCCGGGAGCCTCAGGGGGGGCGGGGGCGGGGGCAGAAAAATTGGTGCCCCGGCGTGGCGGGAGACGGAGAGATCGATGTCCGGGTGGGGGCTGTTCTTGGGCAGCGGACTTGCAAGGCCGAGGCTCTCTCAGTCATCGCTGGCAGGCTGTGGTGTTGGACTGCTTCGATCTTCTCTTGGCTGGGTGGTACCTACAGTTTTGCCCCAGTTTGGAGGACTGGGGAGGGGGCAAAGGAGAGGTGAGAGTAATTGTTACTGGATGGAACCGTGAGGAGGGCGGGAAGAGCTGCTATCTTGCCGGAAAAGACAAGGAGGGGGGCGCGGGGTGGGCAGTGGGGGGTTGGAGAAGAGACATCACCCAAAGTCCAGTTCAGCGAGTTGTTGGTTGGTTCCTCTAGTGTGGCAGCCAGTTACTCCTCCTGCTGAAACTGAACGCCACTGGAGAGTGTGGATTTGGGATGGGGGGGCGGGGAGCGGAGAGGTAGAGGAAGAGTAGCTTTCGAGAGACTCCAGGTCTCCGGCCCCTCTCAGCCCTTTGGAAGTTGAGTCCTCCTGGCCGGCCGAGAAAAGAACCAGGAGGAGGGGTTGGGCGATAGCCTTAAATAGCCCAAGGAGGCAGGTCGGAGTGTGAAACTGCTGCTGTTCTTGGCAATCCAGAACCCTACTCCGCCTGGGGGAAGGCTGGAAACTCACCTGCTTGTTTTAATTTTTCCAAGAAGGTCTGTGTTGTCTCCTTGAGCTTACAAAAACAGCAAGTACAGGATGGCCTCTTCTCAAAGTCAAGGCTACAAGTTTCTTCTCTTGTGCTCTCTCTCTGCTCTCTCTCCCCCCTCCCACCTATACCCTCCCTTACAAAAAAAAAAAAAATGCATTTCCTTTCCCAAACTAGGTAGGCAGAGGTCTATTAGCAGAATACGCATGAGCAGGACCTGACAGGTGTGTTGTGTCAAGAAAGACAGGTGCAAATTTCCTCTGTGTCTGTGTGTGTCTGTATCGTTCCAGACCACAATGCATGCCCTGGGGTTGTAGAGATTTATGAATTTATGGTTACCCTGGTTAATAGGATTGTCCGGGCTAATGGGAGTGGGCTGTTGTTATGTTTTGAGCCCTGCCATGTGAGTTCTTTGGTGGAGGGTAGGGGACAAGTTGTTATGTGTTTGTTTATTTTTCTTAAGGATGTTGGCAGGCTGCTGCTGAGGCTGTGTCTCAGGCTCCTGTCTGCCAGGCGACTGAAAGTACCCCCACTTCAGGCAGCAGGTGGAGGGAGATTGACTTTCCCTTTGCTTCCGTTCAGTTTATGTCTATCTCCTAGGTCTGGGGAGGGGAGGGGGGGAGTTGCCTTTTGTGTGTGTGTATTTTGGACAGCCGTGGGTGGTGTGTGTAACTGCCAAGAATACCAAAGTCAGTTTGAAAGTGTTACTGTTAGTAAAGCTTATCTTTTTAGCGTGCTTTCTCTCTGCCCAGAAAGAATAGGTATGTGCAATAAACTCTTTCAAGTCATATGTTAAATATTCTCATAAAGTAGAACGAGCCTGTCATTGTACCAGACATGTGCCAGATGTTCCAGTTATTACTTTGATGGGGAAGGAAAATCTCAAGTACGTGAGAGGTAACCGTGCTTTTCTGTTTGATGCAAGATGCGGGCAATCAGTTCTATGAGGAGTTTCTTGCAAGAACTTCTGAGTGTTTTCAAAATGAAATGGGCTGTGCATGGTGAGGAAGCAAAAGGGGAATATAAACAGCGTAACTTGCCTGTGTTTATAGAATGGTAAATTAGATGATGGTAAGGACTGTGGCTTAATGTATGAGGGAAGATGTTGAAAATTCAGTGTAAGCACCTTATCTGGATTCTTATCACTTGATCTTGCAAATTTCACGTTACACAGGCTACTTCTTAAGTTGCCTAGAATTAGGTTGGATGGTGAATGGTGATTGTTGGTTGGTTTTGTTGCTTGGGTGACGGTCATTGTTTCATGAAAATAAGAAAATATGTGTTATTTATTCTTTAGTCATAAACATCATACTTTTTTCCTCCAACACTTTCCTTGGATGCTTTTAAAGTTCTTTTATAATTAAAATGTCATCGATGGATGTGTTCTTTTACTTATTTTTAATAAGGGTTATCTGTGCTGGCACTTAATTGATATTTTTATGTATCCATTATGCAGAATTCTATTTAGTTTAATCACCACCTTGTGGGAAAAAAAGGCACACATATGTAACGTGCATCTTTGTTCCCACTTTATCCATTTCCTAGCATTGGTCCTCTACAAGTGGCACTTGTAATTTTAAAACATCATCTGGCTGCCAGGCTTGCTGTTTATTTGTTCAAAATGCAAATAGGCCCTTTTCCCCTTAATTTCTTATATCATGTCAGGAATTGTCTTGCATGTGCAATTGCTAATATAAAAAATGCTTTAGGTTCAGGATTCATAAAAGAAATTATAAAATGTTACTGATTTCATGATATGAAGATGGATTGTGTGTGCATGATATGTTATTATAGGATTCTAATTAAGTAAGTACCTGTGCGCGTGGGAAAGGATATATACATTAGGAATTTCCCAAACCTTGTTGCCTAGTGTCTTCTGAAGCTTCAGAGGACATTTAGAGTATTTCAAAATTTGAGAAACAGAAAAAAAAGTGTTTTTTTTCTTGAGATTGTTTCTCATTCTGATTTGCTAATTTGGCGAATTCTGACTTTTTAAATAAGTAGAAATGAGTAATTAGGCATGGGTCAGAAAATGTGCTGTGTTTATTTTGCTGGTAAAAAATATGGCCTTTTTGATAGGATGGAGAGCTTTTTAATGAAATGGTGATGATCTGAGAACTCTATTATGATAGTAAGTTTTAACATCTAATATAAGATTTTGATGATACAATCTTAGTTAATTTAAATATGAACCCAAGGTCAAGTGAATTCTTCAAAATAAACATCAAAGGTTTTCTTAACCTGATAGTAAGCAGAAACACCTCCAAAGGACAAGTTGCTAATTAGCAAAAATGAACTCTTGAGTACAGTGAAGGGGACAGCTTAGTGATTTGAGTGGGTGGGTGGGGGGAGTTATCTAAATCAAATCATTGGATTTTCTCCTTAAATTACTGGTTTCCAGATTGGTTTATTAATGATATTTCATTGGAAATTTCATAACCAGCTTGATCTGAGCAGATGAGAGGCCTGTTCAAAGGTTGTTTTCTAAAAGAAGTAAAGGGTAAGCTTGAGCAATTTTTTCAAATAATTTTATCAACAAAGACAGATAATCTCAATAATCCAACCAGGAAACTGTGCCAACCTTACACTTCCTCTGCCTCATAAAAGATTTGTCTGAACTATCTGGATAATTACTGTAATGAAACACTTCTTTGTCCAGAATCTGGACTCCACAGAGATGCATAAAAGTTGCACTGCCCTCCCCCAAATCAGTTCTTTATTAAAGTAAGAGCACTCGACTGCTTTCTGCTTCACACTGGAGTGTGCCTTCAAAATTCTTCACTGAAAATTCTTTTCTACTAACATGAAGTCATCAGCTTCCTTAGGATTATGTGAAATAGAAGGTCAAATAATTCCAATTTTAATTAAGAATCTTTTGGAGTAGTTAAAATCTGACTTGATTATACCTGGATGTCTGTTCTTACGTTTTGCGGGGAGGAGTCTGCTGTGCTGAGATATCCTTTGCATAGGAATTATTAGAACATTTGTGTAGTTAGATGCCAAATGGTGCAACAAAAATATTTAAGAGTGAAAATTATTTTCTACGGATTTTCACATTAAGTAAAGAGGAGTTTACAAGGGTACAATATGCGTATCTGATCAATAACACATTTGGATTCAAATTCAACATCAGTATTTTTCTGCATACTTGCTGATAATTGATGTTCATTCCTGTTGATTAAGAGGTTCCATGTTGCTTGGTTAAACTCAAAATTGATGTTAAAATGAAAATACAAGAAGACAGTAATGCTAGGGAAATAGTAGGCAACAAGAAGAGAGGAAGACCAAATGTGAGATGGATCAACTCTACAAGGAAGCCGTAGGCACAAGTCTATAGGAGCTGAGCAGGGCTGTCGAGGGCTGGGCGTTGGGGACATCACTCATTCACGGGGTCACGCTGACTCCATGGCACTGAACGCACACAGAAATCAATAATAATTGTAGCTGAAACATTCTGGCTTAGTACACATGTTGAGAAATAAAGGACTTTGAAAAATCTTAATGCACAGGATAGTATCAGTTTAAGTCATTGCATAGCCTTCTCTGAATTCTGAATTGGGAAATCATGGAAGGGCCCTGAAAGTGTTTTCAAGCTATTTAATTTGCATTATAGTCATTTAACTGTGTTTTCTTCTGTGGTAAGTGTATTTACATATATATCTTGTTTATGAAACATTACGCTAGTACACTGTCAACCAGTTATAATTACTCGATGGGTTATAAGCCCAATGGGTACTAATACCTTTATTTCTTAAGTTTAGGTCTAAGCTATATGGAGAGATATATTTCTTCGTGCCTATTAATATAATACCTTGTCTTGCTGGATTATATAATTTTCCCCATTTGTTTCATCATATTTATTATGTCTCAGCTGGACATCTTACAACAAGACCTAAAAGTAATTCAATTCGCTTAGCCCACAACAGAAACCGGTCATTATTTAATCTAAAAACACTGGCTGGTTGAAAGAGAATTGCAAAAAACCAGAGTAGTTTGGTGAATCTGGAAGAAGTTACAGGAGATTGTGTTTTTGAAAAGACCCAACAGGCCCCGAAGATGAGAGTATCATTTCTCTCCACCTTAGGAAGAGCAGAGCCCTCCTCTTGGCTCTGGCATGAGGCAGGGATACAGCTGTTGATACCTAGGCTAGAGGAGAGGAAGTGGAGTTGACGCAGAGGTAGATGGCATTTGCAAAGGCAGGATGCCTGGGGATGACCTTGTGCTCGTGTCTTGCACAGCCTGTCGTTGCTGAGCCTCTGTGGCAGAGGTGCTCTTCCCATGGTGAGGATGGGAAGGAGGAAAATCCAGTTTGGGCGTGAGGGTGAACAGGGGGGAGAAAAACACCGCAGAAAGTTTGTTCAGTGTTTTTATTGGAGAGCTGTGTGATCTTCAGGTGACATTAGAGGGAAAAAGATTTGTACACAAACAGAACAGGTAAACATTTAAAATAATGGCAGTGAACTCTGTTTTGGGAAAGCTGATATGCGTGCAAAAAAAAAGACTCTCCCTCAATATGCAAGTCTTTCTGAGCTTTGAAATAATTCATCTTTTTCCTTGTTTGTCTCAGGCTTTCCTTTTTTCCCCTCTCACCTGACAGCTACACCTGATTTATCAGATCTAATATGTTAGTGAACGATTTGTCATTGTGGTTTTGTATTCCTGAAACCAATTTTAGTATTCATGTGTGAGGGATCACGATGATTCCAAATTCGATTTTGAACCCAATATTGAAGTTATGAAGGTCTGTCCCCGTTCTACCTTCAGGACATTTTATCCTGAGGCATGTAAAAAGTACTTTATTCTCAAGCGTACAAAAAATACATTTAAAGAGGCATCATCCCGCTTTTGTGATCCTCTAAACCAGTCTCTTTTAAAATGTATCTTCCTACAGAAGGCAGGAGCAAGGACTGCATGATGAAGTCTTTCTCACTTAAAAATAATATACATGCTGCCATCTAAGCGCTGAGCATTTTCTTGATTTTTACAGGTTATTTCATGCTGAAATTATGCCTATTTGCATGGATAGTCATTCTTTAAAACTAGCCACAGATGCAGTCCTAGGGAGCACGTAGATGTTTTTACAGGTGAACCGAAAGAGATGGGAGCTGTTCCAGGCGCCCTGCACGCTGCCTTTGGCATTACACCCTGTTATTGTGAAGACGTGCTCCGTTAAGCAAACGTGAAGTTTAATATTAGATAAACCCTGGGTGAAAAAAAATTCTCATTTTCTTCCTAAAATGTTCATTGCGAGCAAAAAAAGATGTGACATCTTATGTTTAATGCCAAATTTGGGGTTAGCAACACTACTTAATAAGTCACAAAATATGCCAAGTGCTTTTTATAAAATGCAAGGAAGGGTGATCTCTTTTTATATTGTGTTTCCAAGAAACAGTGGAAGTTCATAGGCAGAGAAGGTATTTCCTTCATGTATTGGAGTGATGTTATTTTCTTTCTTCTTTCTACATCTTTTTTGTCTGTTTTTTTTGTTTGTTTCTTAAATCTAGCATATGACATTAAGATTCACAAGTGGAATGTGTTAGAGAGCTTCTTTAAGCATGTGAAGTATTATTTGGGCAGGTTTTTGACAGAAGAAAACTAGTCCCGAAGATGTATTTATTCTTGTGTAACTCAATTTATTGATTTCTAAAATGTAGCAATATCATTCTTTTGCAGTTAGTTCAACTTTATGATAATTTTATATCCTTAGAAAGACATCATGACAATTTATAAATATTCTCATACTTACATTAAAAAAACCAACATATACCATCTTCAAAAGTGATTTTATAATACAAATGCATATCTGTATTAAATAAGCAATATTTGCAATATGAGTATTTTTTAATTTATTTCAGTGTTAAGCTGACCATTTATGTGGGAAAGATGCTGATGGGATTTCACATATGACAAAAATATTTTAAATTTCAGTAATAAAGGGTGTGTGTTTTAAATATTTGCATTTATTTTAGAGTCTTTTCCCTTCCATAGCCTTAAAACTACAATAATTTTAATGCAGAAATGGAATTTTGCATCCAAATTTCACACAGCCTGAAAATGTAACCTTATTTCTTAAGTATAGCCCACTTTCATCTTCTTTCATAATGTCAATCTCAATGCCCAAAATTTAATCAATTGGTTGTCAGAGGCTGTGTACTTATAATCTACTATTTCTTCTGAAGATAAACAGTATCATTTTAGGCATTTGTGAAAGAGAATCATATTACTGGTGCTTAAGCAGTTTTTGCTTTTTTTTTTTTTAATCTTAATCCATCTTAAACCATTGGAGCAGAAATATTTAAAAATGTTTCATTTCAAGCGGAGTGCATAATAAATTGCAATAATTGTAATGTGCCATAAATCCCAGAGCCTATGCATTTTGCATTTGATTCAGGATTGAGGTCAGGAAATTTGGAGAAATTTAAAGAAAATGATTCATCAGTCCTTTTGTTCTGTTGGCCAGGGTCCCGGGATTCTTGAGCTGTGCCCAGCTGACGAGCTTTTGAAGATGGCACAATAACTGTCCAGTGATGCCTGACCATGACAGCACAGCCCTCTTAAGCCGGCAAACCAAGAGGAGAAGAGTTGACATTGGAGTGAAAAGGACGGTAGGGACAGCATCTGCATTTTTTGCTAAGGCAAGAGCAACGTTGTTTAGTACCATGAATCCCCAAGGCTCCGAGCAGGATGTTGAGTATTCAGTGGTGCAGCATGCAGATGGGGAAAAGTCAAATGTACTCCGCAAGCTGCTGAAGAGGGCGAACTCGTATGAAGATGCCATGATGCCTTTTCCAGGAGCAACCATCATTTCCCAGCTGTTGAAAAATAACATGAACAAAAACGGTGGCACGGAGCCCAGTTTCCAAGCCAGTGGTCTCTCTAGTACAGGCTCCGAAGTACATCAGGAGGATATATGCAGCAACTCTTCAAGAGACAGCCCCCCAGAGTGTCTTTCCCCTTTTGGCAGGCCTACTATGAGCCAGTTTGATATGGATCGCTTATGTGATGAGCACCTGAGAGCAAAGCGCGCCCGGGTTGAGAATATAATTCGGGGTATGAGCCATTCCCCCAGTGTGGCGTTAAGGGGCAATGAAAATGAAAGAGAGATGGCCCCGCAGTCTGTGAGTCCCCGAGAAAGTTACAGAGAAAACAAACGCAAGCAAAAGCTGCCCCAGCAGCAGCAACAGAGTTTCCAGCAGCTGGTTTCAGCCCGAAAAGAACAGAAGCGAGAGGAGCGCCGACAGCTGAAACAGCAGCTGGAGGACATGCAGAAACAGCTGCGCCAGCTGCAGGAAAAGTTCTACCAAATCTATGACAGCACTGATTCTGAAAATGATGAAGATGGTAACCTGTCTGAAGACAGCATGCGCTCGGAGATTCTGGATGCCAGGGCCCAGGACTCTGTAGGGAGGTCAGATAATGAGATGTGCGAGCTAGACCCGGGGCAGTTCATTGACCGAGCCCGAGCCCTGATCAGGGAGCAGGAGATGGCTGAAAACAAGCCCAAGCGAGAAGGCAGCAACAAAGAGAGAGACCATGGGCCAAACTCCTTACAACCAGAAGGCAAACATTTGGCCGAGACCTTGAAACAGGAACTGAACTCTGCCATGTCGCAGGTCGTGGACACTGTGGTCAAAGTCTTTTCGGCCAAACCCTCCCGCCAGGTTCCTCAGGTCTTCCCCCCTCTCCAGATCCCCCAGGCCAGATTCGCAGTCAATGGGGAAAACCACAATTTCCACACCGCCAACCAACGCCTGCAGTGTTTTGGCGATGTCATCATTCCGAACCCCCTGGACACCTTCGGCAACGTGCAGATGCCCAGTTCCACAGACCAGACAGAAGCACTGCCCCTGGTTGTCCGCAAAAACTCATCTGACCAGTCTGCCGCCGGCGCCCCCCCTGGCGGCCACCACCAGCCCCTGCACCAGTCGCCTCTCTCTGCCACCGCAGGCTTCACCACGTCCACCTTCCGCCACCCCTTCCCCCTCCCCTTGATGGCCTACCCATTTCAGAGTCCATTAGGTGCTCCCTCTGGCTCCTTCTCGGGGAAAGACAGAGCGTCTCCTGAATCCTTAGACTTAACCAGGGAGACGACGAGTCTGAGGACCAAGATGTCGTCCCACCACCTGAGCCACCACCCTTGTTCACCAGCACACCCACCCAGCACCGCGGAAGGGCTCTCCTTGTCGCTCATCAAGTCCGAGTGTGGCGATCTTCAAGACATGTCCGAAATCTCACCTTACTCGGGAAGTGCAATATCCTTTTTTTCCCCCTTCAAGGGAAACCCAACAAAATGGGCTTCCCAAAGGGTCAGGTTTACACGTGTGTAGAATAGCGTAGACTAGTATCTTCTTAAGAATGCAATGTTTCCTATTACTCGAAGTAATAAGCTTTTATCAACATGCCTGTGGCACTTCTGATGACACAAAACCTTCCCACTAAACCAACATGTTTGCAGCTTTCACAAGATGTGAATCGCCCCAAAGAGCTGGTATTTAATAGGTGCCTTTTCAGCAGGGTTTTTTCCTGCTGTTCTTCCTGTATTATCTTCCTACCCCCCCTTTTTTTTAAGAGTAGAATCAGAGATGGAAAAAACATCTCATTGTGATATTGAATTCTATGAGATATATATACATTGTAAGAAATGGTAAGTTTTATAATGGGGTGAAGAGAAAAGTCCGTTTCAGATGCCCGAGATGCCCCGAGAAGAATTCTCCCTTGAAGCCGGGTACAGGCCCCTGGGCTGTGGAAAGAAGGCCCAATTCAATCTGAGGAGGAACACTGTTCTGGTGGGAGGGATGTGGGTATGGGAGGGGAGTTGGAGTCCCTCTTTAATCTTGAAGTGGGATGCTTTTCTTCCTTTTTAAAGGAAATACACAGGTACTGATTTATTCAGACAGCATCGGTCTCTCTCGTTCTCCCAAGGTCTGTTCTTTGGGGCTGGTGCAGCTGCCTTCCATGCATGATTAACCTCTGTTCAGCCATACACAGAAATCTTTTGTCCTAACATACACAAAGCAAATTATTTTGGAAAGCGAGAGAGCACAATTAAATATAAAATTCAGCTGTATTTGACTTAAAATGGTTCTTTTTATGACTCCTTTATATTTTGAACCTGACTTTGATGTAGAGATGCCCGTTATATTTTTTATTAGACCTGTCTTGAACTCTGGCTATTATTTTTAACGGATGATTTCTTTTTTTTCTCTGTAAATTGGTCCTTGCAGTAAATTCTTAAAAATCTTGCGGTCATTGGTGTTCTGGGGTGGTAGACTAGTAGCATTTGGGGGCAGGTAGCGGCATGTTTCTTTTATAATAAATTGCCAGATGGATATAAAATTTAGCAATTAAGTTGGCTGTTGCTAAATTGAGGATTTTAAGCAATCGTCTGGATGACTAGAAATTGGCATTTTAGTATCTAAGCCCACTCTAGAGGCTGCCACATTAGTGCGAAGTCTCAGCTCTGGTGGAAATGTGCTTTCCTAGGCAGTGAAGGTCATCCTTCTAGCCAAATCTTAGGATACTGGTAAAGATTGCTGGCAAGGTAAACGGGAGCCACTGGTATGTGACTTGCTTGGGCAGTTAAACACGTCTCTTTCTGTGGTGAGGAAAAAGAAAATCCTGTCATGAGAGAAAGCAAGAGCAAGATGTCGAGGACCTAGCTATAGAAGTGGAAACCGAGTTTTGGGTTGGTTGCAGGTTTAACTCCTATCTTTCAAAGACCTAAGAGCTAACTCACTCGTCATGAATCAAAACTGCACCAAGCACCATGCCTTACCCATTCTGAGCAGGCAGTAAACGTTGGTCAAAGTGATCGGAATATAGCTGTTGGTGATGAGAAAGGCCAAGTAGAAGACGCAATAGCTTGAATGTTTTCTTACCCTTTGCAAGAAGAGCATCTTCTGACGCTCATAGCAGACAACTGTTCAAAGCTAGAACCCAAATTGCAGGGATCTTTTACTTCATTTTGAAGCCAATAGTAGTGATCGTGGGTGTTCTCTCGCTCTCTCACGTGCACACACACACACACGTGTGTACACACACTCACACAGGGAAAGGACATGCCTATTTGGTGAATGAAGCCAGGTTTCAAAGTCTTCTAAGTCCACATTAAACTCTTTAACTCAGGATGCCAGCTCCTGTTTCTGTGTTAGCCTGTTCATTGTAATTGCCTGTCTGGGTGTGTGTGTTTTTAAGTAAGTTGGGTCTTCTAGGATAAAAATCATTTTGATTGTTTTAAGTGTTGGCAGTGCTCATTGTCTCAGCCTCTCTAAATCCCCCGAGGAATTGTAAGGATTTGAATTGACAGCAGCTTCTTCTATGGCTACGCATATCAAAGGCTTTAAAGAGAATATAGTTGCTTCTCCTTGAGATGAGTAACTTTTCCTCTGTCCTGCCGACATAAGATTCTATTAAATGCTGGTCCTTTGGAAACACCTGTGTTCGTATAAAATGTTAGTTGCTTGTACCTGGAGGCATTTCTTTCATCTAGCTAAATAATTTGGGCCTCTTGTTGCAATTAATGATTACATTTTCCACCTTC
This sequence comes from Anoura caudifer, assembly GCA_004027475.1. NCBI lineage: Eukaryota > Metazoa > Chordata > Mammalia > Chiroptera > Phyllostomidae > Anoura > Anoura caudifer. The sequence goes on from PVKU01004953.1 coordinate 19,811, forward strand.
TATACTCATATCCTCTGTTTCTCTTTTCCCTCGACCACATCACACTTTAACCATCTGTCTCACTGATATATTATTTCTTAGGAAGAAGATAGGCAACCAACCTTTTCTATAGTCCACATAATTCTGAAGCTGGTGAGGGCAGATCTGAGTGTCTATGGGGAACATGGATGCCTTTCCATCCTTGTATGGGCCTGAGTTCTTCCCTGGACTTAACAGATGGTGTGTAGGCAAAATTCTCAAGCACTTAGTTTAAAGAAACCTGGGAATCAGAGTGAGTGATGTCTTACTTCAGTTTTAGGAATATAATCTCATATGTGAACCTGTTGTACCATTACTCCTAGAAAAGATCAGTAGAAATGAGATGAAGTGGTACCACTATAATCATCCTTATTATGTTTTTATTTTTAGTTCATGGCTTTCCAAGTTGTAATGAATAATTTAATTCTGAAGGAACAATTCTTTCCCACCCCAAAGGGCATCATCTGTTTCTCTGAACAAAGTAGCCAAGGCAAGAACTACTGAGAACACCAGGTTATCCGATACATCCATTTAGGTTCAGCACAGTAAGCATATATCTTCTATATAATAGAACACACCTCCTAGTTTTCCCTCCTAATAGAAAGGAAATGGTGAGTGTGTGCACAGCAAACAGAATGTCAGTGCACCTGCTCGTGTCTTGGGTATAAAAAGTGCGTTCAGTATCTTTGCAAATGAATCTATTTAATCAAATATTAAGTTTTATTCAAATCCCAAAAGAAACAGCCAGCCAATTGTTTCTCTTCGTGATGTTCCTTGCCCCTCATCCTCTTTGCATCTCAAGAAAAATAGCCTTGTTTAGGCCTCAAGCATTTGCATGCACCTAATTAAAGCACAAGGGTAGGATTATAAGCCTTTAAGAAGTGCAGGTGAAGAAGCTGAGCCGGCACTCTGTGGTAGCCAGCTTCCCTCACTGGACTTTTAGGGGGAATGCTAACAATACCTGAAGAAGTTTAGAAAGGAACCTAGTAATTTGAAGCTAAAACCCACTGGAAAACGTGGGTTAAAAATGCATTTCTAAAATGCGAAATAATCCATTGAAGTTGATCATTCACATTTTAAAGAAGCCTTGTGGGGCCATGGTAGTTATATTAGCTATAGGGAGACATGCATATTAAAGACTGAAAGACTCTGGGTTCCTACCATTATGAAGTAAATAAAAAAATATTCATCCCCCGGGTTATGTTGAACTTCTTAGCAGAGCAACAATTACTTGCTCTATCATTTTCATGCAAGGAGACAATTTAAATCCCCTCTCCCCATTTAAGGTTTCCCAGGGGGCAAGCCTCTTAGAAACATACCAAATCAGAGCAAAAGGAGGAAAGCTACAATTCTCTGGGTTTCCAAGTGGTTTAGAAAGTGTAAGTAAGCAGTCCCAATGCTCTTGGTTGGAAATGCAGCTTGTAAAATCTCTAGCCACAATTCAGAGCTCAACTGGAAAAAGAGAATTTTCTTCCTCCTGCCTTCACAACCTATTATTCTCCCATTTGCCTTTTTGCTGCCTCTGCTGCTCCTCCCGCTGCTGCGTGTAGGTGAGGTTACATTGTGCTTGGTAAACAGACGACACGCAGATTCTCGGGTTGTTTGAACACCGCTTTAGGTTCAGCTGTAGCACTCTACTTCTCTGATCTTTTATATTCCGAGCAGATGTCTTTCATTAATTTATGGATTTATCATCTTTTCTTTTTTCCCTTTTTCTTTTTTCTTTTTTTACACCTGGCAGCTGTCTCAAGTTTCAGCAGTTATTGTCTATTTTGCATCACACATAGAATTGAATGTCATCTGTCTTCACAAAGCTATGGCTAAGAGAATTGAGGCAAAGCCACATGAGCTGCCTGGACAGATCTTGTTTGCGTTCCATCCCCCTCCCCCCACCCCCCTTTACCTCCTTAATATTTATTTGTGCTCATTTTCTTTCCTGGCCTTGAATGGGGCTTAGCTCGTGTTCAGTACAGCTGTATGTTTACTGAATCTATTCCATCATGAGTCATTGTGCGTGTGTAAGTATCCTGGAAACAGCTAGTGCTTTCTTGGAAGAACAGTTGCTTTTCAGCACAAGCACTTAAAAGGGAAATTAACCAATTGGTCAGTTCAGATTTATTTTGAGGAGGCAAAAAAAGGATTATCTAACTGTTGGCTTTTAAATGTTTCATTAGCTATTTTTAATAGTTTATTAGAAACATATATTTTATGGGAATTTTATCTCAATTACACGATGAGGGAGAGAGAAAGATTTAGTCTGTGTTCCATTTCAACTGATCGATTCCAAGTATTACCAACAGGAAACGTTTCAAAGCAAAAACAGACTTGAGAAATCAAATCAGAGTGATTTTTTATGAAATAAAAAGCCTCTGCATCCCCAACAAAATAAGATGGATAGTTTGCCTTGTCTTTTAAGTAAAAAAGAACTAACCCATCTTAGCAAAATTTAAATATATGGGAAGCTTCAGGAAGTTTCAGTGGCTCTTTAATTGTCTGAGAACCACAGCAAAAGAATTTGTTTTGTATGAGACCAAATTCTGAAAGATTTAGGACTTTTTTCCTACTAATAGTTAAATGTTCCAGGTTGTTTTCATGTGGCCGTCTGAGAAAAAAACAAAAAACAAACAAAAAAAAGATTAGAACCCAGATCTGAGAATGTTTGTCGAAGTTTGGACGTACCTAAAACTCTTATCACGAGGCAATAGGAGACAGCTTGCAACTATTATTTCCCTCACCCATTTGGACAGATGGTCCTGAAGGGTGCTGTGTTCCTTTGGTCTTCTCTATCTGTCTAATGGAGGTTACTGGAGGGCCTTTCAGCTCTTTCCTTGGCACAAAAAGTATGTCAGTCATAAATTATCGTCTTTGTAATCATTAAGGATCTCAAACAAAAACACAAGTTCAGTTAAGCTGCTTTGGCTTGCAGATATAAAATCAAAATTTCTTGCTTCAGCGTTTATTTTCACTGGAGAAAAAAAAACAACAACCCCGTTTTAACTCTTCTATTTACAAACCAAGGTGATCATTGACAAATTTGCATGATATTAAAGGGAATGCTAATCACCTTCTCAGCAGAATATTTGGTTAAACACCCTGTTAGAAGTCATCAAGAGCTTATCAATATTAATTCGATGGTGCTTCTGTAGTGACTTCCTGGTTTCCCTCAGTTCTTAAAGATCGCTCTCTCTGTACTTGATGGAGTCATTTGGAAACCTTTCCCTTTCCTAAATATCTGCGTTTATCTGACCTTTTTTTCATACGGTGTGAAATTTTTGTCGGGTAGTGAAGTATGCATGCGCACGTGCACATGTCCACACACACACACACACACACAATTTCTTTTTTTTACCTTATTTTTTCCTAATTTTTCCCAGAGACTCTTTTAAGAGAAAATCCTTAGAGAAGCTTCTAGGAAGGACCCTTAATTGACCTTGTGGGGGACCACATTGATTTTCTCCACGTGCATCTTCATTTCTGATAAATTATAAAGCCATTAATTTGCTGAGGAAATGGCAGGGCCAGGCTGCGGCACAGATGTGACCAGAGCCGTCCCAGCTCCGCGTCTGCTGAGGAGTGCCAAGAATCTGAGGGAGAATCAGGAAGCCTGGATTGTTATGGTTAGCCTCACATTCTCTCGGGAACTGTTTTAGTTGCTGCTGTTTACAGATCTAAAAGGTAATGATGTTTCCAGATAAATAGGCCTTCTTATTTGGGGTAAGTGGCCATTTATTGATCTGCTAACCCACAGTTATTGATTTGTTCGCCCCAACCGCCGCGTTGCTCTCCACGCAGTTAACTATAAATCCAGGAAAGGCAAATTGTACTTGGTTTTGGATCTTTGCTTTGACAAAAGCGACATCCCCTCCCCAAATTTAGCTATTTTTTTAAAGGAAACAATTAAAAGAATATACTAATAAGACAGGAAGAAAGTGAGTCAAGACGCTCCATTACATTAGCACTAAAAGGTAAAATGCCAGGCTTGCCTGACAGTTTTCAAAATAATGCATTTGGTGTTCTCACGTACATTAGTATAATAATTTGTTGTAAACTGCAGAGCATGGAGAGAAAAATAAACAACTGTAATTGTGAAGAAGAAAAATCTGTCATGACAAGAGTTGGGTAGCACGTATTGGGTGCATTTGTCTCCTTAGCAACAAGTGAATGTATAGATAGCATAAGGACCTCAGACGGGGGCCCTGTTTTGCCATCCTCACCACAAAGTAGTCAAGACTATGCAGCTAAATTGTGCATCCTCACCGTGGCATCTGACAGTTTCTGCCAGGCAGTGGGCATTTCAAGCAAGCAGCAGCAAGCCAGGGATGCATTCCGTGGTCTGTGCCATTTACCTTCCAGAATTCCCACGCTGCCTGGTGGGCCTCCAGTCTCCCAGTGGTGGGGAAGCAGTTGGTCCTATGTTTAAAGCTATGTTGTCCTTAACCAATTGCATCCTACATGCAGGAAGGATTGTCACCCAATCACTTGAAAAAAGCCAAGCTCATGTTCTTTTATACTCGTTATCCCAGCTCCAATATGCTGAAGACCTACTTCTCCGATGTAAAGGTAGGGACGTTTTGTATTAATTTATTTTTCAATTTCTGTGCATGTCATCGTGATTTGAACTCTTGGGAGTGTCCATGGAGATGAGTGTGGAATCAGTTCATTGATACACCTGTGTTGTATTGATTGAATGCACTTGTCCTTCTGGCGAAAGCTGGGCCAAGCAAAGCCACCCCCTGCATGTGAAGACCACAGGACTGGTATTAATAAGTCACATGGTTTCCATGGTAGTCAGGGAATCTTAGCCTCTGCCTTTATATGTCTTAGTAACTTCTTGGAAGAAGTTTCAGCTGGTCCTGAATGGATGTGCTTCAGAGGGTGTTTCCGCCCCCCCCCCTCTCAGCAACAGTACACTGTTTCTGTTTTTATTTCTGTTACTTTCCCCATATTTGTGCTCTTAAAAGCAAACTCTAGCACCTCTTTACCCCCCTGCCGAAAGGGAGCGTACATTGAAATTCTCTATGCAGTAGCTGCTTTAAAACAAAAGTGATGATTGTCTCTTATTTACAACTTAATTTGTTGTTGATGTAGAGTACACTGAGCATAAGGAGAATGAATAAAGTGACAGATTCAGGACACATTATTCAAATGAGGATATGAAAGCTGTCGGCCCTA